>KK900620.1:13142-54607 GCA_000696445.1 Aquilaria agallochum
GGGGGGTTTTGGTTTCACAATAATTTCGTATTAATAATGGGCCCAATAGTTGAGCCATTATTAAGCCCGAAATTAAAGCCTAATTGGATTAGGGCTTTGAAACCCATTAGGCCTGGAAGTTGAGTCTCATTATAAATACAACTTATAGTGAGAAATTCGTAGGTCACCTTGCCCTAGCCTCCCAAAAGGACAGCCGCACTCTCTTGCAATTCCTTGAAGGACACAAGCTAGCACTGCGAGCGCAAGAGAAACGTATCTGCCGGGACGCAGTGGAAGCGAGGTGATCCCGAGAGGATCGTGTGGATACCACAAAGAGCTTGAACACGTCAACTGTTCAAGTTTTGCGATTCGACTCTACAGTTGAGTGAGAGATCTCAACCGAAAATTAGGTATGAAAATTTTCGAACACCTGGTTTACCCCGTTTCACTTGGATCCTGGAGGGTTTCGGTTAAATTCCGCTGCGCTGTTTGGCTCCCGAAACCCAACATATGTAGTCCTTTGACCTAAGGTCATCAAGGTTCCCTACATGTGAGTCACATACTTTGATACTTTCCTTTGTTGCTTGTAACTGAATGAAGTTGAAGGAGGTCATTGTGTATGTCACATATCATGATTAGGGATTTGTATGATCAAGATGGGATTTGTCCCTCCTATATAATAGGAGTGATATCTTCGGGCCCCTTAATAGAGTGAGACTAAGAAAATGCATGGCCATACTCGGATGAGTTGATAGACAATATCAATGTCATCAATTTAAGTTAGTCTACTCGGTAATCAAGAAACCAAAGATTGGGCTATACGAGAGTGACACATTTCATGTCTCGTGCCTAGTCATGATATCTTGGACAAAGGGACAATGGCATATATGAGTAATGATCATAAAGGTTTAGCCGAATCACCGACAATCTTGTCGCTTGGGTAGCAATGATGTGTTGCTAGACACCGCTCGTTGCTTATGATCATAAATGTAATCTATGATCATTGCCAACGTGGTAAGAGCCTATTGGGTCGCACACATAGAGCTATTTAGATTATTAGAGTGCATGGGCTAATTATTTGGGTTATGGTTTGATGATAATTTCGTGTTAATAATTGGCCCAAAAGTTGAGCCATTATTAAGCCTCAAATTATTAAGCCTAAAATTAAAGCCTGATTGGATTAGGGCTTTGAAATCTATTAGGCCTGGAAGTTGTGTCTCACTATAAATACAACTTTTAATGAGAAATTCGCAGCTTTGCCCTAGTCTCCTAAAAAGAAAAGCCTCACTCTTCTCTTGCAATTCCTTGGAGGACGCAAGCTAGCACTACAAGTGCAAAAGAAACACATCTACCGGGATGTGGTGGAAACGTGGTGATCCTGAGAAACTTGTGTAGATACCATAGAGAGTTTGAACACGTCGACTGTTCAACTTTTGTGATTCGACTCTACAATTGGGTGAGAGATCTCAACTGATATTATGTATGAAAATTTTTGAATACCCAGTTTACCCAGTTTCACTTGGATCCTAGAGGGTTTCGGTTAAATTCTACTGCACTTATTTGGCTCCCGAAACCGTACAATAGTGTCTTGTTGGAATAAAATTAGCTTTTTTGGTCTGTAAGTTTATTCAAAATTGAAAGACTGAAATTAATATTAGGAAGGATAGCAGAGCTTAGAGTAATGGTAGATGGTGACAGGAAAATAAGTGGCGTTATTTGTGCTTTCTATGTTATTTGTTGTTTTAATAATGCTCTAGTCCAATTTATTTTAGCATAAGAAAAACGGCAAACTAAGGACCAACTCTTACTCTAACCCAAAAAAGAAAGCAATGCTTAAGTTTTCTGATGTTAAGTTCTATGAATTCATATTTCTTATATTTTCTTCTTTTAAGATATTGCTATTTGTTGTTAGATTTATGTAATGGACCTATGCTTTTACTTAGAATATATACAAATCTCTTTGTTTTCTTATATGCCATTAAATTCAAAGATAAGTATTATGATCATGCTGTTTACTTAAAATGAGATAATTTGCCAAATGTTCATCTAGCCTCTTAAAAAATATAAGAACTGTACTTTTTCATTTTTGTTCAATTGTTTTAGTATGTTATTTTATTCTCCAATTTTTGGGACTATATTTCTATATTTCTACAATCTTAAGTACATGCATCTCACATATTAATCCCTGGTTGAACCTAAAAAGGGAAAAAGACAATCTAAGTTGGTCACATAGATTTCACTCCTTCATGTTGATAATCATGATTAGAGCTTTTAGCATTTGCTAAGATGGTTCATAGTATTATAAAAGAACTGCTCCACAAGTCTTTAGCTAAATATGTATCTACTTGATAGTAGATACCTTTTTAGCTTGTTGGTAATGTATCCAACAAAGCATGGTGGCAGTCATCAATTTCCTTATTTTATTGGAGTTACATTTGATTTTCAAATTCTTTCGGGCAGTTATATTTTGGTAATATTTGTAGTTACACTAATCTTTAACTTATATTTCAGTTAGTAGACACTTATTATATCTTTAAAGTTAACTTTTATGTGTATTGTCTTTTTAGACCTATCCAAGAGGACTATAGGGGATATGATTGGGGAAGAATATAGTGACCAATAGCTAGATGTTAATTAGAAATTTTAAAGTAGGTATCAGTATCATTACAAGCAACTAAGAATAAATTGAATTTTGTTGCTTTCTTTTTTCATTTGAGGCATTATGTGGTTAAGATTTCATTGCTATCCCACACTATTAAGAAAATGTGCATGGGACTTATTGGTTTCAAATATTTTAAACTGGCAAGTTCAAGTTTTGGGCTTGCAACTATAGCCAAAAGTCCTTTCTACAGTAGTTTGGTTGATAAGCTTAAATCACTTTATGTTTTTTTTTTTTGGAAATATAGTGATAGAAATATGAGAAAAATCATCTTTTTATTGCATTTGATGGCCATGATTTTTTTTCTTCAGCATCTTTGCAATATCATTTATCACTTGCAAATAAGTTAAGCATTTTAGTCACTGCCACTAGATACCCCTTTAAAATGAATAATGCGATATGACTCTATCTTTTATAACTGATGTTCTGGAAACCATGAAATTTTATTTTAATACTACATAATAATTCATTGTTAAATTATTATCATTTTGTCTTCTGAGCAGCTTTGAAAAAGAGATATTTATTTGCTTCTTATTGAAAATCTAATACAGTGTAACCTAGTTAGCTCTGAGTTATTAAAGGTCAACTTGCATGATTTCTTCTTGACGAAATAGCAAGGCTTCCAAATTTTCATGTCTGCATTGGTAGTGGTTGTGCACATGGAATCAAATTGGTTATGTAATAGGCTTTCATGATAAGACTTGAGTTATGATCAATTATGTACCTATGATTCTATGAACTAAAATAGAATTACATATGAAAATGGTGGAACTTGTTAAAGATAGTGATCTCTCTCAAGTTTCTTGTTTGTTACTTGAGAGACTGTTTTTTACTTACTCTAAACTTACCTCTCTAATATTACTATGTGTAAACTTACAAAGCTTTAAGGTTTGGTTACTTATAGTTATGGGTTTTCTATTTAGAATATACTAGTTGTTTAATATATTTGGATGTTAAATTTGTTCAATTATAGAACACTACTAAATTGCGAGAATTTTCCAATGACTTAATTTCCAATGGATAAGCCATTGGTGGTTTACAATGTGTTAAACCATTAGAAAAAGCGCACAAATTTTTCTAATGGCCTAGTGTTGGAAAATTATTTGAAACCTATAAAAGCAAGCTCCAAATGGCTCAGACCAGTGCAAATTTTTGAATTGCCAAAGCCGTTATTACCTTTGAATAACCTTGGTGCCATTGGAAATTTTATAACAGCCTAAGTTGTTCACAATTCAAAATTAGGGATAATTTTGAAATGAGAGAAAAATTGGGAACTAAATAGGGAATTTTACATTTTTAACAATAATAAAAATTGGGGAAAAAAAAGTGAAACACTTTTCAAAAATTGGAAACACTTTTTTTTACAAAAATTCTCTTGCACCAAATTTTTTTCCTCTTCTCTTAGCCATTCATCAAGATCTATTGTAGGTTCTTGGGCTCCATCATCCCCACCATTGTGCTATTCATTGACTAGTGGATTGCTAGCAATGTTAGCTGTTTATTTGGTTTTCAATTTAAACTAAATAAACTAAATGATTTCCTTTCGTTTAAACCAAATAAACCAAATGATCTCCTTTAATCAGTGTGACTTTGCTATCCTTGTCTTTCTTCTTTAAATTTTACTATTAGCAGTTCTGTTTTGGGAGTATATTTACATCTTAGTTGAACTTGCTAATGTGATAAACTTAGAAATAGGTAAACAATAAGCTTTAATACCAAAATTTTTTTGCTTAAGACCATAGTCAACTATGTTTTCATATATCTCAATCTTACCCCCATCATCGCCATTTGGAACCATAAACCAAAAACTATACTTTTTTTATAACTTTTATAACTCTGCATTGATCCATGCTACTAATTGAAGGTGACACCATCTTCGTAGATGCTAATTGAAAGAAAAAAAAACCTCATTGTGAGCTCATTCCTTTTTAATTTTACAAACAATTTCATCGCCTTATTGCAAAAATGTCATTATTACTCATTACCTAGAAATTATTACTTGCAATAGAAGAAGGCCCAAGCCATTACTCATTTAGATTATTCTGGCTAGAGAGTTTATTTACAAGATTGGCAATAAAAGAATGTCACAATATGACTAGTAGAAGAAGATGACTCAAAATAGTTTATTTATAAGATTATGCATATTGGTGGTAAAAAGAAAAATTCATGGACTAGGTTATTTGTTTTGTCAAATATATTACTCTTGTAGTTGTTAACATTGTACTGATGTGGCACTAAAGTGCTAGGAAATATCCACATATTGGATGGAGTATTTTTACTATTAGACTACTACATGGACATTTTGCTTTCTTTTTACAACTATTGTACCAATTTGTTTCGACACTAAAACATTAACGATATATTTGCTTTAAAAGAAATAAGTTGTGGAAAAATTACTATAGTAGATTAAAAAAATATTAACTTCGGTGAAAACAAATAATGCACACACTAAGATGAAAAACTAGTATTTCATATTATTATTATTAGTGTTTTCAAGAAACACCTCATTGAGTGTAGATTTCATTGCATCAATATAGGCTAGCAACACTTACATGTATGGGCAGAGGCCTACAATAATAAATAACAAAGCCTAGCCAAAGAGAAGAAATGAAACTAGCACTAGAACCTGTGCTTTACAGCAAAATATAGCCCTTACACACGAACTAAAAACATCACAAATAGGAACACCAAATCTAAGAAGTAGAGAAAACTCAATCAAAGCAACGATGTCTTCAAGAAGTCGACAACCTTTGTGATGTAATCTCCAATTATGTTCCTACCATAGTTAATAAACTAAAGCAACAAAGCAAGCCCTTCTAAGCTTGGTTTTTATAAAATTTCCTTTCACCATCCTAAGGAACCAGGAGCAAAATCGATCCCAATATGTGGAAGCATGGCTCAACTTGACTTTACATATAAGATCATGCAAAACAACTAAAGAATAGGAGCAATCAAAGAAAAGATGACTTTTGAACTCATTTATTTCATAATATAGGGGACAAAGAATATAAGGCAAGTCAATGTAATACTTCAATCTGTTAAGCGTAGGCAATCTATTCAAGGCAGTAAACCAGGCAATCAAAGCGAACTCAGGAATAGAACTCCAAATCATTCTATGCCAAAGGCCATAGCAAATTTTTCAACCACATAGAGATTAGCAACCTTCATAATAAAATGATCATTCTTAACACAAACCCAAGACTGGCCATGAACACGGTCAATAAGGGGGGGATCTAACCTTCAAAATATGTTTCTAACACATAGAGACATTTCCTAATGAAGAGACAACCTAGATACTAGAGTCACACACACAATAAAAATGGATCCATTTGAACTAGAGACTTTCTTTATCAACCAACAACCTCCAAAGATTTTTACCATTAGCAGTAATATTCCAAGCAACCAAATTGAAAATACCTAAGCTCCCTTGAGACTTAGGAACACAAATATTTTTCTAAGCCATAGGGAACTTCCTACCAAAAATTGAGCTAGCCTAGAGGAAAGCTTTGCAACATTGCTCCAAATGATTCAACACATATTTGGGAATAGGAAAGATAACAATCCAATAGGCTTAAATACTAAAAATCACTAATTTAATTAGCTGCAACCTACCAACATAAGAAGGGAGGTTGGTAGACTAGCTATTTAAGTTCTTTAGAATTTTTTCCTTAAGGAGCTTATAATGTTTAGTCTGAAGTGTTTGGTCAACCAGAAGAACACGCAAATATTTGATAGTCAAAGAACATGGATTTTAGGTTCCTAGAATCTCTTACTTAGTATCTGGGTCAATACTACCAAAGAAAACATGAATTTTATCATAATTGATCTGAAGACCAATAGTCTTAGCGAAGAAATCCAAATAAGAACAAATATGTCTAGTAGAATTTAGGTCTCCAATAGTAAATATCATAATGTCATCAACAAATGACAAGTGGGAGAGCTAAATTTTTTTACATTTAGGATGATAACCAATATACAGCTCGTCTAACATTTTTCCCAAAGCGTTAGAAAGGTAACCCATGGTAATAATAAAAATAATGGGAGAGAGAGGATCTCCTTGTATCACACCATTTTACTAGCAAAACAACCACATAAAGAGCCATTTAAGACAATACAAAAATTGGGAGATTTCACACAAAGCATGACCTAGATAATCCATCTAAAAAGAAAACCTAAGTGATGAATACTCATAAGTGTATTATTAAGGGTTTAAATTATCATTATACACTTTGAGTATAATTAATTTCTATATTCTGAGCATTTTTCCACCGGGTTACTATTCATGCATTTTTACTATTCTAATGCATTTTTACTATTCACTGTCACTATTCATACATTTTACTGTTCATACACGTTTTTATTATTCATTAATATTAAATAATTATTTTTTTCATAGGTAAAATCATCACTTGGTGACCCTTCACGAGAAAAATCATATCCGGAGCTATAAATGTCGGAACTGAACGATTCCAAATTCATCTAAAAGTGAACACATAGATCTTCAACTCTACTTCATTCCGCGAGCTAATTTGATCATTTTTATTGCCGAAATCTGATTATAGATGAGACCATTTGTTATTTTCATATGTTGAAGAGTAGTTTCGGTAGAAAAATCATAACTTGAGCTACAAATGTCCGATTTGAATGAGCATGCTATCGATTCGAAGCTAAAGAGGAGATCTACAACTTCCATGCTTTGAGAAAAAGCTGATCTGATATCTACGATGATCAAAAAAATTAAAAACGTTTCAGCCTGCCATTATTGATTTATATTTACCTATATTTTACCATTCTATTTTTACCATTTCACTCACCCCCAAAACTCTATAAATAAGCATCTTGGGGGAAGGGTGGATTCATGCCATTTTCTTAGGCCTCCTTTATGTTCTTGTATCATCCTTAGGTTTTCTTCTTTAGTTTTGTTCTAATTTTCAATACCGAAGCTCTGTCCAAGTGTTTTCTCGTTCTTGTTCTTGTTCTTGTTCTTCCTTTGGTCTTTCAATCTATGTTCATTTCATCTTTCTACATGTTGTTTACTCTTATCATGACTAACTAATCTTTCTTTTACTAAGGTGAAAGGGTGAAGCTTTTGGTATAAAGGTTATGATTGATTTGAATGGATCACAACGTTAACGGTATTTTCTTCNGAGTCTTGATTCATCATAGTCAATCATTTGCACAAAAGCTGCTTGATTCCCTCTGTAGAACATGGCTCTACCAGCTATATTGGAATTTGGAGTTATTGTCGACAAAGGTTGGCATGATGGATACTTGAACCCATTAACAAGCGTTGGTGTTTTAAGATCAATGAAAGTTAATGCTAACTAAACTCCCTGATTGGCACCTCTTTTATGTGTGGATCTCAATTGAGTGGTAAGAATGGCTAAAATTAATCATAACCGATATAGTAAAAGTGGATCCCCTAACCTTAGCTATTTTATTTGAATTTGAATTTTTAATCAACACTTGTTCACACCTTTCATGAAAACCTTCCTTATTAAATATCTGTAATTTGTATTTCTTAATTCACTTTCCTGTGGTTCAACACTCGGACTCTCGAGATTTTATTACTTGCGACAACCTATATTTAGGTTATAACTGCTAGAGTGCAGCACTAAGCTAGTTAAGAACTTTTCTAGGAAATGCCAATCTAGCAAGTCATAAGCTTTTCTCAAGTCAATCTTTAAACACATATGAGGCTTAATATTTTTCCTGGAATAATCCCTCATTAACTTTTGACAAAGCATCATATTATCCACAATTAATCTTCCTTTCATAAAAGCCCTTTGGCTTTTGTGAATAATATTAAGAAGAATAACTTGAAGCCNTGTTCACACCTTTCATGAAAACCTTCATTATTAAATATCTGTAATTTGTATTTCTTAATTCACTTTCCTGTGGTTCAACACTCGGACTCTCGAGATTTTATTACTTGCGACAACCTATATTTAGGTTATAACTGCTAGAGTGCAGCACTAAGCTAGTTAAGAACTTTTCTAGGAAATGCCAATCTAGCAAGTCATAAGCTTTTCTCAAGTCAATCTTTAAACACATATGAGGCTTAATATTTTTCCTGGAATAATCCCTCATTAACTTTTGACAAAGCATCATATTATCCACAATTAATCTTCCTTTCATAAAAGCCCTTTGGCTTTTGTGAATAATATTAAGAAGAATAACTTGAAGCCTAGTTGCCAAGATTTTAGAGATAAACTTATACAAAATAGAGTAACAGGGAATGGGTTTAAAATAACAAGAAGAAGAAACGTGAGCATGCTTGGGAACTAAATGAATAGCTATAATAGACAGTGTAGAGAGCAAAGTACCAGTTTCAAATAAATTCAAAATAGCAGCAGAACTATCAGCACCGACCACTACCCAATTATGCAGAAAGTAATCAACAGTGAAGCCATCAGGGCCAAGGGCCTTTGAAGGACTACTACCCTTAACAGCTAGCAAGATTTCCTCCATAAACACATCTTTAAATGCAAATGAGATTCAAAGATCTTGGGATCATTAAGAAAAATATTATTATTAACATTCAAAAAATGGCAGGAAGAAACACCAAGAATCATAGTATAGTGAGCCAAAAACTCATCTCTAATAGCATTTGGAGAAGATAATTTCTTGCCTTCATGGAAAATAAGGTAAAAAATTTGAGATTCAACAACTCTCTCTTTTATTTTAGAGTGAAAAAAATTTAGAATTATCATCTTCAAGCTTCATCCAGTCATAGGAAAAATTTTTAG
Organism: Aquilaria agallochum; assembly: GCA_000696445.1. Classification (NCBI taxonomy): domain Eukaryota; kingdom Viridiplantae; phylum Streptophyta; class Magnoliopsida; order Malvales; family Thymelaeaceae; genus Aquilaria; species Aquilaria agallochum. The sequence continues at coordinate 22,530 of KK900620.1, forward strand.
CATAGAAGTTCTCTTCAGTCTTCTTTAAATTCACTAAATCAACCTAAAGCTACTGTTACTTCTCATACAAATTCTGATCCCAAGTATGCAGGTTCAAAAGAAGAGTAGTATGCTCCATGCAGATTCAAAAGAAGAGTAGTATGCTTCATCTCTTAATATTTCTCAACAACTCTACCAGAAGCATTAGCAAAATAGTCCTTATTTAAAGCCTACAAAGCCTTCTTTAACCTCCTGAGCTTATTTACCACTCTTACCCAAATATTGCTACTTACATTCTGGTCATTAGCAAACCAAATAAAACTAATCACATTTTAAGATATTTAAAAAGACAATGGTGAACAAAAAAGAGCAAAGACATATTTATAAGAACAAGAGAATGACCAGAACACCTATTTGACTTAAACTCAACTTGGATACTAAGGAATTGATCAAAACATGAACTGTTCCCTAGCATCATATCTAGCTTACAAAGAATATGATCTTCAACCTATGGATTGTTACTCCAAGTATTAGAAAGAACCAATATTATGAAAGTAAGAAAGGCCAATAATATTACAATAATCCAACTAGACTAGAGGCATGCCAATCCACATCACTAGAGGCAAAAAAATTCTCCTCTAAACTCACATTCTCATTAAAGTCACCATAGTCCATCCGAGAAATTTTAAAAGAAGAAGCATCAGACTTTAGGTTTTGCCAATTAAGGCCCTTTCTAAGGGGTCATTAGAAGCATAAAGGACTAATAAAAAAACAGCACCAATCCTAAATTCTATGTATCATTCTAACATGAAGAACATGATTAGTAACATCCAAATAATTAACCTTAAGCACATCATTCCAAAGTAACTACATCCTTCCATTAATAGCAAACATATTATTATTCAAGAACTTTCAGTGAGGAGAAATATTATGGCGAATACTATAGAACTTCCTAGTTTTGACTATAGTTTCTAGCAAAGTAAACAAACTAATATTCTGACAACAAATAAGCTACCTAACTTCTTTTTGTTTAAGGCTTAAATTAAGCTTTACCATATTCCAACAAAACCACATTAAGTAGTAATGAAAGGGGGAACTACTATATCAATACTTTGCATAGAGTCATATAGCGTATCCAATTGAAGGCTCTTAAAAGAATTAGTGAACTGAACCCCTTTTGACGTTGTTCATTAGTTCATACAAACTCTTCTCACTATACTAATAGATAATTTGGATGTGTCAAATCTCTTTATACTTATAAATATGTGAACTTATAGGCAAGTGCACCTATCATCAAAGTATAGCATGACTAGTATCAATATCATTTTTCCCAAAGAACGGAGCTATCTGCCGTACTCATCATTTTTCTATTATCTAACCAACAATTAAGAAGTTTTATTTAGCTAATTAACTAATGTAGTAAAACAAATAACTAATAACTATCGGTAGTGGAAAAAATTAGACAATCTATAATAAAAAACCTCATACTTAGATATGAATCCCCCAAGAAATCCATTGTGTTGCTCTTACTTTGGTTTAATAGGTTTATGATTAACCTGGATTGTGGAGTACTACAAAACTTAGATTAGCTGCCTATTATTACTGTCCACTAACCCTTACTCTTCAGTTACCGATAAAGTGTCTAGGCCTACAGTGCATCCTAAGAGTGCATTACTAGTTCTACAACTCAATTGCTAGGTTTCACTCTAATCTGGAGGTATTATATTACACCTATTACTCTCAGTTATGATAATATCCATTCTACCTAACAGTGATTCACAACAAACATAATAGATACTACCTACATATATTCATCATCCCACATTGAATTAATGAACTAGCTAACATTAATCAACACAACAAAGCATATTAGATAAATCACAAGAAACACATAATTATGTTAAACCAAAAGTAATAACAATCACAAAATCATCCTAAGGTTCAGCTACTTCAAGTATAAGCAGAAAACTTAGTTCATCATGTTGTAAAACAAACACAATGAAAACAAAGAAAAACTATGAAAAGAAGTCTCCATCTTTGAGTTGCTTACCTCTAAGAAATCCTAGATCTAATGTGCATTAAACAGTGTGTATCATTGGAACTACTGTTGGTAGCTTTTTCTATGAAAATCCTTTTTTCTTTCTATGTTCTTTTGCCTTCTCTTGTCTACTCCATTCCTCAATATTCTTTTTTTTTTTTACTGAATTAACTCAAAAAACCCCAATCAACAAGCAAGCACAGGTTTTAACACAGTCTTGGTCAAGGCCATGTTCAACATCTAGAATGTAAAAATCTCGTGCTTTCATGACATGGTTGAAAACATGGGCATGATGCATGAACACAGGCGTGTTTAACATTGGCATGGGCATGTGTGAAGGCGTATCTACTCCAAATTTTTTCAAAACTTACAATTTAGCCCCAAAACTTGATAAAACCCTTTTTGACCCAACAAATGAAATATGACATGAAAATAAACTATTGACCAATTAAGCACCCAATTTTAACATAAACACATAAAAAGACAACAAAAATTAAGGAAAACATATAAAAAACATAACTAAATATGAGCTTATCATATTTTCCTCCAATACTTGAACATTTGCTTATCCTCAAGCAAAACTCAAAATAAAAATCTAAGAAAGAAATTAGAATCATAGGACCATAGTCTTGAGCAATATGTATTAGAGGGGATTGGAACTTTAAGAGTCTTGAGAAATTAACAAGACCATCAAGCATGCAACACTTTCAATCTAATACTTTTTAAAACAAAATGATTTAATGGGAATAGTTCATTCTCAAGCTAGCAACCCATATCTCTCAAAGCTTAGGAAAATATCAAATTTTTGTGAAAAGTAAAAAGCATAAACCACACCAAGTCCAAGCTCACTTTGCACAACCATTCAAACCAAAAAACTATGGATTTGGTCGAATAATTAAACGTTTCACATTCTTTTGCTTTTTTTTTTCAAACAGTTCTCTTCATGTGTTGACAATTTTTGCAACAAGTGTACACTATAGGAGCATTATCTAAACCTAAGCTAATTCTCAACACAATACAAAATGGCCTTTGATCATACTCATGCCCTTAGCATCTTTTTATGTTGTGATAGACTCTTGTCTTAGAAGAAGACTATAACCTACGTTAACATTGAAAATAGCCGAGTAGCATATCTTTATATCCATACTTTATTTATTACTCAACAATTAAGCACAAATTCATCAAACAAACTTACCACTAATCCAATATAGAAACTCAAAACTTAGCATGTTTTGAACAGTGTACTGAACACAAAAATTTGATGCAAAAATAGCTTCCAAAGACTATCTTCTACTATGATGCTAATGAATTACAAATAGATTTCAAAACCAATTAAGCACCAATGTGAAAGATTTCAAGAATCACTTACTTTATCTTCAAATTAAGAACTGAAGCCATTAAATTAACAACCACTCTATATTAATAAGAATAAGCTCAATAGTATGATAAAAAATAGTTAAACTGAAGAAGTTTAAAAATTCCTAGAAAATTGCTAACATTTTAGCAAAATAAACTTAGGGCCTAAGCTACTTACTCCTCTACATTAAATTGTGCATTACCCTTAATGTACAAACAAGGAAAACAAAAAAAAAAGGTAGTAGAAACTGATACCACCCTAAAAAATTCAATTGCTTGATGTGCAAGTTGGCATTCCAAAAGACCCATAAAAATGTTTGATTAGGCTTCTGGTTTAATAGGAAGGCTTCCATGAAAATAGAAAAAGATCAATAGCAAAAAACTACATAGCCTAGTTAGATTAAGCAATAAGGAGAATAACAAGAACAACTAATGTCCAGCTATAATACATGTTCAATCACAACTTAGTTACAACCAAATTACTATATATATATATATATATACAACAACCCTATCAAGTTTTGCTTAAGCTAGATGCATTTTCATTAATTACATTGGTGGCTGAAAAGACAAGTGCCTAAGCCTATGGTCAAACTTGCTCTAGTTAAGTAAAAAACCTTATTTGGGCATTTCATGATTGAGCACCCTTAAGATAATAAAAAGAGACCTCAGAAGCAAAAGGGCCAATCGAACATTGAGATCTTCGGCTCTTCACTAAGATGGGCTCATGGGCAAAACCTACATGTGGTTCCCGGGACCATCTACAAGACCATTGTAGCCTCACCCTAAGTTCATGATTAGAGGCTGACTAGCTGCCCACTCAATTAGGCCAGTTGGTAGCACTCCCTTCTAAGTACGGATCCCATACCCTCAGATCTAATCATCCACATGGGTGGCCTTCCTGATAAAAAGCCTAATGGCCCATCTTTACTTCACCTTATAAATACTCCAGGGGATTTTCAGGTAGAGACATCCATTTCTCCTCATTCTTTTTGCTTACATTTTTCCCAAATACACTTTCTAACTTAGGCATTGAAGGCTTTTTCCTCAAAGACACTCCAGGGAACCTCTTATCTTTTCCCTTGTCTCACAAGCTCCTTCACCAAGAGTAGCAAGTGCCTTACTATTGAAGATCAAGATGTTGTACATTGAGGATGTACTTGAGCAACATTTGCCATTGTCTGCAGGAGGCCAGTCCCATGTCACCGATATGGAGACTCATCATTCTAAGGACAAAGGGTTCCCAATCCCACAGTCAATGATGAACCCTTAGACCATGACACGTTCACCCTCCTCCCCAAAGACTTGACTTCCTAAGGAGAAACAACCTTTCATTGTTGCTATGGGCTTCTTGTGTGGTTTTCAACGCTCGATAGTGGCCAAAATGACCCAGCAATTGGATGAGTGCTTGTCACAGACAAAGCTTGCTTGGATAATGACTTCTCTAGAAAGGCCGCCCAGCCAAGGTCATAAATCATCTCACCATAGCCCTTTAGAAAAAAGCCACCAAAGTGAGTACTCCACTGCGGACCTACCCCCCAGGCTAGAAATGAGGGCAGCTCACGTTCAAAGGAGCACCAGTCTTCTCATCAAAAGAGTCCTTCTCCTCAAAAAATGAGTTACTCTCCATAATAGGGAGGTTATTACCCAAGAGGGAAACATTATTCCCCGAAGTCAGATGTTTGATATCGGGGAGAAAAAGGGTTTGCCATCACCTTGATGGGAAAACTAATGGAAAGACTAGAGAAAATGGAGAAGCAAATATCTTGGAAACCTGTTTGCACATGAATCCCCATTTATCTGGGGCATAGCCGAGGCACCTACGCCTAACTATTTCCGTATGCCTAGGTTAGAAAATTATGATGGTCGAAGTGACCCACAAGCCCATTTAACAAAATATAGAAAGACTATGATGTTGCACCAAGGTCCATTTTCAGGTTTCAAGAACTCTCTACAGCCTTCAAACAACAGTTTATCTAAAGTCATCCAATAGTGAAGATGTCTATCCAGATGTTCGACATAACCCAAAAAAACAAGGAAACTATCTAGGATTATGTTGAAAGATTTAATAGGCAATCTTTAAGTGTCCTTAACTTCTATCCTAAAATCCAAACATTGGCTAGGATTAGAGGTCTCTAAAGGGACCTTCAACTATTCTATGAGTTCTCTAATGACCCTTTAGAAACACTTAGAGAGTATTGCCAAATATTCGAACAGTATATGATTATAAAGGAACTTTAGAGGGGAGGACTAAAGTATAACATCCAGCTAAATGAATTTTATTTTCCCTAATCTCAGTCTTAGGGGGAGGGAAGTGGACGACCTCAAGAAAAATGACAAAGGAAGCAACTGGCATTTACCCCCTGAATACCACAAGGACCAACATTTTGATGACCCTTGAAAAACAAAGAACAAATATACAACGCCTGAAGCATATGACCTCGGATAAAAAGAAGAACATAATGAAATATTGCTAGTTCTATAAGGACCACAGACATGACACCAAAAACTATTTTCAACTTAGAAAGTACATTGAGTCCTTGATTAAATAGGGGCAACTTCAGCATTATCTTTGCTTTTCTTTATTGAAGTCCCGAGATAAGAGGGAAAAGTAGAGGATGTGCAATGAGGAAGAGTATATCTTTGATAGGCACCGAAGTAACAGGAAGCCCTGAAGACAGGCACTTCTACCCGTTGGGGTAATACAGACTATTACTACTGGCTTACCTTCGACAGAAAGAAAGAAGAAAGAGCAAGAAACTACTCTGGTAGAGTTTGATAGTCAAGCAAACAAGATCCTAAGATCGCATGGGTCATCAATTAAGTTCCCCCATGATGATACCTTGTTAATCATAGCCAAAATAGGGAACTGAAATGTGAAACGGGTTCTATACGACGATGAATCTAAAGCCAACGTTCTATTTACTCATCTGCTGCCAAGTCTGGAAATCCCTCAAGCTACTGACATTACTTACATTTGGTGTGGGACCAAGGGGTTGCCAATCCTCAGATAGGTAGATCTACCTTTAATGTTAAAGGGGAATTTAGTCAAAGACAACTGTGAACTCTTTTGCGTCAACAATGATGAGATTCATAGTGATTGATGTTTGCTCTCCCTAGAATTCCATCCTTGGAAGGCGTACACTGGGTAACCTCCTCTTGAGGTTGGACATGAAGTACTTGATTCTAAGCTTCAAAACTAAAGGAGGAGATGTTGAAATCTTTATTGATCAAGCCGAAGTGAAGACAGGTGCTTGTGAAGATCAACACCTAGACTTCGGAGATAACCACCTCAGACTAGGACAAGCTGATGAAGGATAGTAAAGATAGCTATGAGAAAGTAGAAACTGAGGGCTTAGAAATGATTCCAGGCCTTAGTACTCAAATAGGGAAAAATATACCTTAAGAGGAAAATGCTAAGCTTGTAACTTTTCTACTTTAAAATAAATATTTGTTTGTTTACTCGTTGAGGGATATGGTCGGGGTAAGTCTGAACATAATTCATCATAGTCTTATGGTAAACACTGACACTAGGCCTGTTCAATAGAAAAAATGTAACCTCGCCCCAAGTAAAAAGGACTTCGTTAGAGTAGAGATCCAGCAACTCTTAAAAGCAATGGTGACAAAAGAAGTGCAAAACCTTGACAGGCTTAGCAACATCATTAAAGCCACTAAACAAGGAAGTGACAAACTTTGGATGTGCATTGACTTCACTAGGGTGAATGATGCTTGCCCGAAGGACTTATACCCTCTCTTCCTTTAATTGATCAACTTATGCATTCTATAACCAAATATAGTATATTTAGCTTTTAGAAACCTTTAGTGGATATCACCAAATTTGGATAGTTCCTGCCCATGAAAAAAAAAAGTCCTTCAACACCAAGAAAGAGACCTTTTCTTACATCTAATTGCCCTTCAGCCCAAAGAACATAGGCACAACATATCAACAGCCCATGGATAAAGTGTTTGCCAACCAGATAGGGCAAACTATTGAAGTAGACATCAACGATATGATCATCAAAAGTAAGCATCTGGCCAAACATGTTGATGATCTAAGGGAAATTTTCCAATAACTCAGAAAATTTGGCATATGATTAAATCCAAGAAGGTGCTTATTCGAGGTAAAGGCTGGTAAGTTCCTTAGATTTATTATATCTAAATAAGGCATAGACACCAACCACGAGAAAGTTAAGGCCTTACTTGATTCAAGAACATCTAGGACCCTAAAAACATACAAAAGGCTTTTGGGCAATATCACAAGATTAAGTAGATTCATGTCATGATATGGAGACCGATGTCATCCATTCTTCAAGGTAATAACCAAGGTAGCCAAAGAAATGGCTGAAGGTGACAATAACCAATCTCTTTGGAATGATGAATGCAAAGTGCTTAGGAAAAGGCAAAAAGATTACCTAAAGAAGTTGTCGACCCTTTAACAACCGAATGAGGGGAAACCTCTCGTACTCTACCTCACAGTAAGCTAGAAGGTGGTAAGCTCGGTATTAGTAAGGGAAGAAGATGATGGGAAGTAATGGCTAGTTTACCTGATCCTGTAAAAGGCAATCTATGCCTTGGTTTTAGCAAGAAGAAAACTTAAACCATACTTCCAAGGTCACTCCATCATTGTCTAAAGTAGCTTACCCCTGAAGAATGTCATTAAAAGAGTCAACCATTGAGGATAAGTTTTTAAATGGTGTATAGAGCTCAGAAAGTATAACATCATATATTAATCAAGGAAAGCAATAAAGACCCAAGCATTGGTGGACTTCATAGCTGAACTCCCAGATGATGTGGAGGCAGTAGATGATTTGCTCGAGCTAGAGAACCCAAAGTGGTCACTCTTTATAGATGGAGCATTAGGCTCTGAAGACTAAGGTGTAGGAATCATATTCTACGGGCCTAAAGAGATGGAAACTACTAAGTCCATCAAATTTGGTTTTCACGTAACTAACAATGTGGCCAAATATGAGGCATTAATTGTTGGACTAAAGCTAGGTCAGAAAATTGGTATTAAATTTCTCCGAGCTTGCACCGATTCACAACTCTTACTCCAACAATTAAAAGTGGCATACAATGTCAAAGTGCGTAAGTTTAAAAAATACTTTGACCTCATAAATGAACTGATTTAGAAATTTGAAAGAGTACACTTTGATAAAGTACCTTGGAGGGAGAATGCCAAAGCAAATGCTTTTTTAAAAATCCTTCAAGTGCACTAAAACCTGCACCATCATGAGTATAGCTTGTATACTACTCTCAGTCATTGATAAGGGGTGGAGAGCTCCAATAAGGAATTACCTGGCTGAAGAACTCTTGCCAAATGACCCCCAGGGAATAATAAAAAGGTACTTTCTAATTAGTGAAGAGTTATACAGGCAATCCACTTTAACCCATTACAAAAATGTGTGGGAGAAGATAAAGTATAAATAGTGCTAAATGAAGTCCATGAAGGAATGTGCGGATTGCACATTGGAACTGACACTCTCGTTGGAGTGCTCATTCAGCAAGGATACTACAGGCTCACCATCAGGAAAGATGCTCGGAATTTGGTTAAGTATTGTGATAAGTGTCAATTATACTTTCCAATACAAATGGCACCCTCCAAAGTTATAACATCAACAAATTCTCCTTGCCCATTTACAATTTGAGGCATCAACCTTTTTTGGTACCTTGCCCATAATCCTTGAATGAGTTAAATATTGTGGTTGTGTTGTTATTGTCGATTACATCAGTAAGTGGAAAAAAGCCGAACCCCTATCTTTGATATTGACAAAAGAAATACAGAAGTTCATTTGGAAGAACATCATTTGCCTATTTGGGTGTCTGAGGATGGTGTTCATCGATAATGACACCTAATTTATCAATAAAGGTTTCCAAGAGTTCACAACTAACCTTCGCATAAAATTACACTTTGCCCCAGGAGCACATCCGCAAAGCAATGGGTAGGTTAAGGTATCTAATAGAACCTTAAAGGATGGGCTCAAGAAAAGGTTAGGAAAGGCAAAAAGGAAGAAGGCCTGGTGAGCTCCCGAGTGTATTATGGAACTATCGAACAACACCCTGAAGAGCTACCGAAGAGACTCTCTTCTCCCTCATATTAGGAACTAATACCCATTAAAATCATGAGACCATCCGTCTGGGTCCAAATCTTCAATCAAAAGCACAATGAATTCGGCTTAAAAAGAAAGTTAGATATGCTAAAAAAGCATAGGGAAGCTGTGGAGTTAAAAAGAAAAGCTTTCTAGCAAAGGGTGGCCACCATTATAAATAGTGGTGATCATTATTTGGTTAAAACAGAAAAAATAGAAAAACTAAAAAAATTGGAAATTTGATTTGGTTAATTTGATTTTTTTGGTTCAGTTTTGGTTGAAATCGAATAGAAAGAATATCAGTTTTGGTTCGGTTTCAGTTAGAAGTGTCGGTTATTTCGGTAACAAAAAAATCAAATTTTTTTCATATCATATTTGAGCTTTTGGTGGGCTAGTTGATAGGTTTAAAAGCTGTAGGTGTTGAGTGGAAGGTAGATATAAGATTGATGGCTTCTTTTGGGGTTTGGCCATCATCCTCAGCCCACCACACGCCTTCGTCCTCACCCCACAGTCTTCCCCCACACAACCGCTGTCGCCCCCGCCTTCCAGTCACCTCCTCCTTCGCCTCAGCCTTTCAGTCGCTTTGTCCTCACCCCCCGGGGGCCCCAACTCTCCACTCTCCTTCGATCTCGCCCATTCCGTTTGCCTTCGCCCTTACCACCGACATCTACCCTTGGCCCTCCACTCGCCTTTGCCCTTGCCCCCGTCTTCTGCCCTTACCTGTAGCATCACCCTTCACTTGCCTCCACCCCCTCCAACATCTCTCTCAGACCCAACAATCTTTGAATCGGCACCTACATTTAAGACATCATCATGTTTTGCTCAACTAGGGGAGAACATACAAACCCCAGAATAGTCCACGACTTATTGTTATGTAGTTGTTTAAGCCGCTTACGTTTCTTTTTGTTACAAGTGCATCACTGTATTTGGATATGAATTTTTTTGGTTATTTCAGTTTTAAACTGAATCAAACTAAATATTTTGGTTCAATTTTGCTTCGGTCTAGAGGCTTAGTTTGGTTAATTCAGTTTCTAATCATAATAAATCAAAAACTGAATAAACCAAAATATTCGGTTCGGCTTTAACCGAATAAACCGAATGATCAGCCTTAGTTACAAATCTAAAAGTGAAGCCCAAAGGGATAAAAGTTGGAGATTTTATATTACGTAACACCAAGTTTTCGTGCAAATTGGGAAGGCCCTTAACTCATGAATGAAGAAGTTAGACTAGGAGTCTATAAGTTGATTGATGCCAAAGGGGTAGAATTGAAAAATACTTGGCATTCACACTACCTAAAAAAGACAACACATAAGGAAGTATTTAGGCAAATTCTCAATTTTACTCAGACGCTGATCTAACTTTTGAGTGGATGAAATGAAGTCTGTCTGATACTTAGAAAAAAGTTTCATTAATTTTTGTCTTTGAAGGGGTACATAGGTTAATAGAATAATTACTACGAAGATGGTTAATCCCTCCAAACAAATAAAAGTTCAAAAGAGGAACTTATATTCTGAAGTTTCTAAAAACACAAGACTTGGGAAAAGGCACCTAAACACTGAATATGGAATGACTTCGGAATCAACCTTAGAAAGAATCTAAGTATGTGAAAATGGATGCATGATACCATCCATGTCATGAAACTTTTTATTGCTTAAGTACAATTTTTCCAAAAGGGAGAATGAAGAGGAGGATCTTAAGACTATTGTTGAGGATCCTTTACTTAATCCTCTGTCCAAACTTTAGAGGAATTGCCTTCATCCTTCTCCTCATCACTTGCTTGCCATTTTTGCTCTCTAGAATGTCAAGGAACTTGCACTTGGACCATGTGACACCAACTGGAATATTGAGACCATTGATGAAGGATAGGTCAAGATCAAGGTAACGACTAAGGATCTGATAACAGGCTAAGCAGAACCCATCTTGATACCTAATCTTTGACATTTTCTCAGCCTTATCCTCGGCCTTGACCAGAAGCTCTATTTCCTTCTTCTTATTATGATAAGGCTTTTTCATTGCCTCAATCTCTCCCTGGGGCTTCTACTTCACTTGTAGACCCTTGGCAATTTTGAGAAGCCATATCACTCTTCTCCTTCTGAAGGGCATCGCATTTTGATGTCTTCTACACAAGCCTGCTCCCAAGCTTAGCTATCTTTAAGGCAAAGTCTTTAGAAAGTGTGTTTGCTCCCTCAGTAATTTTCTAACGAAATGAAGATTCCTCATCTCCAAGTACCTTCTTCAGCTAGCTAAACATGTAGCAAGTGGTCACCAAAGTAGACTTGGTCTTTAAAAGTGATTCCTCGTTGCTAGAATAAATTTCCATCTACTTGCTAACGAAAGTGTGTTTGCTCCCTCAGTAATTTTCTAACGAAATGAAGATTCCTCATCTCCAAGTACCTTCTTCAGATAGCTAAACATGTAACAAGTGGTCACCAAAGTAGACTTGGTCTTTAAAAGTGCTTCCTCCTTGCTAGAATAAATTTTCTAACGAAATGAAGATTCCTCATCTCCAAGTACCTTCTTCAGCTAGCTAAACATGTAGCAAGTGGTCACCAAAGTAGACTTGGTCTTTAAAAGTGCTTCCTCCTTGCTAGAATAAATTTCCATCTACTTGGAAAACCAAGCTCAAAAGTATACTAAAATCGCTAGCATCCGCTAAGAAATTACCTGTTAGAGCCAAAAGAGTTAAGAAAAATTATCAGTTAAAAAAAGGTTACCTTAAAGATGAGTTTTGTAAGACGGGTTACTAGTACCTCTTCATTCGAACACTTGTGCATCAGAGTATGGAAAGTTACATTAGTCATGATCCTCTTCACCATTTGAGAGACCATTATTTGGCAATCTTCATAGAACAGATCCATGTGCTCCAAAAAATGCCAAAATTACTCCCTCAGAACCTTGTCTTCAAGAATTCTAGCACCCCTCAATCATCGTTTGTGCTCATGGTTGGCCACCCAATCTAAGTCTAGTGTTTCCCCTGCATAGTCATGTCGAAGTTCCCTTGTGGGGTCGGTCCCTAACCAGTCATCTATAAAGTTTACAATATCAAACAAACCAAAATTCATAGATGAAAAGTTAGGGACCAAACCTGGGGGAACTTTGACAAGGGTGGCATCCTTGGGATCATTCACCTATTGACCATCAAAAAATATTATCTTCCTCTTTTTCTGCCATCGCTCTTCGAACTCGAAAACCTTGGCTACTAAGAGTGCCAAACCCAAGGTTTCCACAGCTATAGTAGGGCTAAAGGGCATATCAGGGACATCAACCTCGATAGTCTCAGTTGGAGTAGTTTCAATGACCTTCGGGGTAGAAGGAGGATTCTCCTTGGTCTTCTTCATGTTGGGCTCCCTAGCACCTTTCCCCTTCTTCTTCTTAGGGGTCTTCTTCTTCTCCTTCTTCTCTGGGCCTTGATTGAAGGACGTCCTTTTGTAAAAATCAGTATACCTATTTGCTATTTATGCAAAAAAAACATCAATGTAGGTACACATTGATTAAAAAAATTTAGTGAAACAAAAACTTACTCTCGATGAATTTGGAGTAAGAAAGCTCCTCCCAAAGGAGTTCACCAAAGGGGACTTTACCCCATCCAACTTAGGCTTAGGTATGTTGAGGTCAATTTCATGCTCCTTTATGATGTTGAGCTCCCGCGATACCTCTTCGATCACTAAGTCCTACTTGATGGGGAAGGAGTAAAGGTCTCAAGCAATGGGGGCATCTAACCAATCCACTACTTTCCAAATTCGGGTGTCGAATTCAATAAACCTTTCCTAAAGGTTGGCAGTTAACAGCTTTAATGGATCAACTACATCGACTACAAGTGACCCCAATGCCTACTTTTCCAATATGCCTCAAGACTCTAGTAGCTCCATGGAAAAGGAATTTCTTCTGCTAATTCTTCTAGTTATCCTATGTGGCAAAGGTGAAAGTGTACTTCTTATTCCTCATACGTCATGGAATGAGGTAGTAGAATGAACCCTTCAGATGAAGATGTAATTTATAATATTGCATGAAAAGGATGAAATGAGGGGCCACCTCATACACCAACACATACACAAGAAAGTATTAAAATATGTGTATGAGTTTAGAGGAAGTTGATTGACCGTTATCCCATGAAAATTGTAGAAATCAGCAACCATCTTTGGGGGGGAATTCAAAACCCACCTTTATCTATGTTTTAAAAATCATAATCTCCTTCTCCTAAGGTTAGTAACTTAGTTCGTCTTGTCCAGGGATGTGAAGATTCATGTACGAAGGCAAAAAGTACTTTTGCATGCCACTTATGTACCTTCTTTGAGGTAGCACAACTCAAGTGAACATTGAGGGAAACTTTAACTCCTCTTGGATGAGGCATTAGCAACCTCAGGGATCTCAGGTTAGGAGGCCATAATCCTAACTTTGGATAAACTATCGCCTACTTTGGCTAAAAATAAATGGTAAAAAAAGACCTTGGATAGAGTTATATTCTTAAATGACTATTGAAGCCGTCAGAACACTGCAAGAAGCTCGCCAAAAATAGCATTGCCATGGTAACCACCATCAGAAGAGGAAAATTAGAGAGCAAAGGAAAGAACTTAAGAGTAAGAGAGAGTAAGAAAATAAGGGCTGAGGAAATTATGAATGAAAAAAGGGCATATATAGCCCGAACAGGGTAAGTGAAGAGTCATAATTATGGTAAACACTTAATGCCTAAATTGCCCCTTTAAGCCAAAGTGACACATCTATATAATCACGATGTATGATGAAATAACACGTGCCACCTTGAAACAAAAATCAAAGGCACACCTCTGCATCTAGAAATAATAAGCCATCCATTCCAACACAGGAATCCAAAAAAAAAAAAAAGGAAAATAAGCATCCTATAAAAGCTTCCCAATGAAGCTAAAATTTTGGTGGGAAAACCTAAATGATTTCCCTTGCCAGAAAAATCTCAAAATAATGAATATAATATTGAAAAAGGTGCCAACTCTACATGGACAAGGCTAAAGTATCATCTCACTTCAACCTAGTTCAGGGGGGCACTTGATGACTAAAGGACAAGTGCCCGAGTCCATGGCCAAACTTGCTCTAGATAAGTGAAAAACCTCTTTCAAATATGACTAAATTGAGCACCGTCAGGATAATAAAAAGGGAATCTCAGTAGTAGAAGGGAGAGCTGAACATCAAGCTCTTCAGTGCTTCACTATAGGGACCTTAGGGGGAAAACCTACACATGGCTCTCGGGACCACTAACAAGAATGTTGGAACCTCACCCTGAGCTCATGACTAGAGGTCGATCAATTGCCTAATCAATCAGGCTAGTTGGTGACACCCCCTTCTAAGTATGGATTCTAGACTCTCGGATTGGGCAGTCCACGTGATTAGCCTTCCTTCTAGCAAGCCCATTGGCCCATCTTTACTTTGCCCTTTAAATACTCCAGGGGATTCTTAGGTAGGTACATCTTTTACTCCGCTATTCTTTTTTGTTACATTTTTCATAGGTAAGCTCTTGAACTTAGGCATCGAAGGCTCCCTCCTTGGAAACACCATAACAACTCCACTTAGCTTTCCCCTATCTCACAAGTTCCTTTTGCCAAGAGTGGAAAGTGCCGTACTACACAAGATCTAGATGTCATACATTGAGGATGTACTTGAGCAACATCCATAAATAAAAAAAAAAAAGAAAAGAACAAAGGAAAAACCAATCTTGAATCAATGGAGAAACAATGAACATCTTATTTGGATAGAGTAAAACTAGAGAAAATAGATGTTTTCACATGACTTGGGGCTCAAGAACGTTGAAAAGTGTGTTTATGATTGCAAAGAAGGACTGGTATTATGTTTTAAGCAGTTTTTAATGGACACAGTTACTAACACAGGGCAGTGACCGTGTCATTTACTTTTCTTACAGTACAAGTTTAAAGACATGGGCATATTGTCAACAGTGTTCTCCTACTAGGGCTAAACTTAATTGCAATCAAAGTACAAAATATGGTTATAAACATGACAATATTATGATATGAGCCAACATGTCATAGTTATAGCCATGGTCATGTTTATGACCGTGTTGTGCTACTAAAAATTAAAGCATTTTATGTAAAGGATCAACATGATGTAAAACATGGGCATAATTGTGGTCGTGTTACATGAACACGGTTCCAAACATGAGGGTGACATTGATTGTGTAATATTTCTGGAGTTCAAAACATTTTTCAATAGAAGAGTGACACGGTTAGAAACATAAAAGTGGTTAAGACCATATTAGGCAAACACGCTGCAGATCATGGTTGTGATATAGACCATGTTTGGTGTCTGAAACCTAAAAATCTAAAACACAAAAAACACTGGGTTGTACATGGGCATGAACATGACTGTGTATTGGTAGCACACTTACAAACATGGGGAACTTAAAATTTTTGAAAATAGAAAAGGGACAAGGATGAAGACATAGTTGTGAATGCCATCGTGTTAGTGAAACACACTCATTTAAATGATCGTGATAATGACATATTTTTAAACATTGGCATGACATAAACTATGTTTAGTGAACACGTTTAATAACATGGGCATGATACAAACCGTGTTTGACTACTGTAGCTCAAATTGAAAAGTCATTTGAAAAATTAGCTTTTAAATGCAAACATGGTTGTGTTTAAAACCATATTGGGTGACATAGCACTGAACATGGGTGTGTTTAAGGCACGTGTAAGGTCGTTGGAATTTAGAAAGTTTTGTAAACTTACCCTGTCTGGAACCTAGCTTTTTCTCCTACTTCGAATACAAAATTCTTCCTAACAGAACCTAGATTCCTGCACTAAAACTATAGAGCATTATATTATAGGAAAATCAAAAAGTTATTAAATTGAATGACAATGGAAACTAAACAAATGGGAAACAAAGGCTAAACGAAAAATAAAAGAAATTTGATGCATGGGTTACCTCCCAAGAAGCATTTGGTTTAACATCATGAACCTGATGTACGTGATGTTTCACTTAGTGCTAAGCATAGGACAGTGGAAGGTGATATCTTCTTAGTGTATGTGGAGTATTTCACCCCTAGGTATCACTCCAGTTGGTGGCCATTCACCTTCAATGCTCATTTCTGGGGATGCTTAATCTTTACAACATCAAAAGGGAAAACCTTCATTACTACAAATGGTCTTGACCATTACGATTTGAGCTTTCCTATAAAGAGTTAGAGTCGAGCATTGTAAATCAAAACCCGATCTCTAGTATAAACCTCTTTTTCTTGCTTGATTTGAGAATTATGCCATTTTCTTTACTTTAGTGACTAATCATTCCTTGACATAGATACCACATTTTATAGTATCTTAATTTCCCTATTAGAGGGCTCTGCTTGACCACTAGCTTGTGGGTGATAAGCAGTAGTCATTCAATGTGTAACTCAAAATATACTCAATACTTCTTCAAACTAATAATTACAAAAGTGGGTACCTCTATCACTAATGATGTCTCTTGAAGTCCCAAATCAGGTGAACAACTTCCTCAAAAACTTAACCATGACCCTCGTATGATTCGTAGGTAAGGCTTGTACTTTTGCCCATTTAGACATGTAGTCCATTGCCACTAGAATGTACTTATTCTTGAAGGATAAAAGGAAAAGACCCATAAAATTGATTCCCCAGACATCAAATATTTCATAGACTTGGATGCCATGTTGCTATATTTCATCACTAATAGAAATATTACTAGTTCTTTGACAGTTATCACACATGATTGTGTACCATCTCGCATTGTTGAACAAGGATGGCCAATAAAAATTGGACTCCAACTCCTTCTATGTTGTAGTGTTGCCTTAGAATGGCCTCCAACTGGACCCTTATGATAATGCTCAAGTATTCTCTCCATATCTTGGTAGGCTACGCATGAATGGATGATTTGATCTACACAAATTTCGAACAAAAATTGTTCATCCCAGAAGTAATATTTTAACTCTGAAATTTTTTTTCCTTTTGTTATTACATCATGTCCTTGGGTAGCTCCCTGCATACAAGATAATTTGCAAAGTCAGTGAACCAATGTTCATACACAAGTTTTGAACTAAGTATATAAAGATGTTCACCTAGAAATGAATCATTAGTGTCATTCTCCTTGATCTTTCAAGATTTTCTAGCCTGGAAAGTGGTCCAAGGCTAGATTCTTCGCATGACATATCAAATTAATCTTCGCTTTGCATCATTCTTATTCAACAATTACTTCAAAGTAGAGTGGTTAGTATACAGATAAAAGTAAGTAAGATTGAAACTTATTGATAGCAAGAACGAGAGCTAGCAATTCTTTCTCAGTAGTAGTATAATTCTCTTATGCACTAGTTAATGTCTTACTGCCATAATATATAGGTTGAAAATGATTATCTCTACATTGGCCTCAAACTGCACCTGCTACCTAATCACTAGCATCACATATTGATTTAAATGGGAAAGACCAGCCAAGCAATACCATTACAGGTGCATTAGTTAGATAGCCCTTGGGAATGTTAAATACAGAAAGACACTCATCATTAAAGTCAAAGATTGCATCCTTTTCTAATAGCTTACTGAGTGGTTTTGCTATGTTAGAAAATTTTTTAATAAATCATATGTAAAAACCTCAATGACTAAGAAAGCTCTTAATTGCATTAACCAAAGAAAATGGTGGTAATTTAAAGATAGTTTCAATCTTTGCCTTATTTGCCTCTGTACCTTTGTTCAATATCTTGTGCCCAAGAACTATACCCTCTTGAACCATAAAATGGCACTTCCCCCCAATTGAGTACTAAATTAGTTTCTTCACATATTTCTAGTACTTTATCCAGATTATGAAGACATTTATCAAATGAATCACCATGAACAAAAAAATCATCCATAAATATGTCCATAATGTTTTCCACTAGGTCATCAAAAATTTTGAGCCTACATCTCTAAAAGGTAGTAGCAATGTTACACAAACCAAGGGGCATCATGCTGTAAGCAAACGTACTGTATGGACAAGTGAATGTCATCTTAGCCTGATCTTCAAGCGTGATCAGAATTTTGAAATAACCTAACATACCATCCAAAAATAGTAGTTAGCATGACCAGCTAAGTTCTTTAACATTAAATCAATAAAAGGAAGTGGAAAATGGTACTTTCTAGTGGCATCATTAAGCTTCCTGTAATCAATACACATTCTACACCAAGTAATTGTTCAGGTATGAATAAGCTTGTTCTTCTCATTTGGGACAATGGTCATTCCTTCATTTTTTTGCACAACTTGCACTAGGCTCACCCAAGCACTATCTGAAATAGGATAGATTACTCCAGCATCTAAAAATTTTATCATTTTAATCTTTATTACCTTCTTGACATTTAGGTTCAATCTTCATTGTGGTTGAACCACTGGCTTATGATTATTCTGCATCAAAATTTTATGTGTGCAATAAGATGGGTTTATCCCTTTTACATCGGTAATAAACTAAGTTGTGGCTCCATTTTATTTTTGCATGACTGTTAATAAATTTTTTGTTTGCTTTGTATTCAAATGAGCAAAATAATCACCGGTAATTTAGACTCTAGTACCAAGAAAGCATATTTTAATGATCATGCAGCTTTTTCAACACCAAATCTGACAGTTTTTTTATTAAGGTTTCCCCTCGTGTTATGCCTTGAGTAATTTGTTCTTCTTTTTCTCTACCTTCTAAGACCCTACTAGCTTCCGATTGAGCTAGTAGATCTTCTTTTTCTGGGCTAATTATTTCAACTTTATCTTTTATTGCTATACATACTTATAGTTGATCTTCTAAAACACATTCCTGGAAACAACAAGCAACCTTAGTGTTAATGGAATCCAAAGAGTTACATGTGTCATCTTTATCAAAAGCATGTTCATAGTATCAAAAATATAAAAGGTAACCTACTTCGTTCCTATCTTTAAAACTAGTTTGCCATTTTGAACATTGAGTAATGCACCAGCAGTTGCTAGGAAAAGTCATCCTAAAATCATAGAAACATGCAACTCCATATCCATATCCAAGATTATAAAGTTGACAGGAACAATAAGTTTGTCAACCTTTACCAGAACATCCCCAATTATTTGTCTAGGATACTTAATCGATCTATCAGCAAACTAAATACTCATTCTAGTGGGTTTAGGCTCTCCTAATTCCAATTTATTAAAAAAGAATAAGGCATCAAATTTATATTGGCACTTAAATCTGCTAATGCTCCACCAATTGTTAAATGACTAATAGTGTAAAAAATAGTAAAACTCCCTAGATCGCCAATTTTTCTTAGTATGTAATTCTGGATGATGGCTGAGCACTCTCCAATCAATATTATTGAAGATAATTCTTCTAGCTACTTTTTTTAGCTAGGACATCCTTCAGGAACCTCATGTAACGAGGCATCTATTCTAAAACTTCTGCAAAAGGGATATTAATATGGAGTTGATTAAACATAGCTAGAAATTCAGTGAATTGCTTCTCTTCTTTATCTTTTGACAAACGAGAAAGATATGGCGAAGAAGGTTGATAATCCTTAACTTCTTTTTTCCTTGGTAGTTCCAGCTATACTTTTCCCTTATGTCGTATAATGACTTCTTCCTGGGGTTCTTAATTTTTTTAAAATTTTTTATAGCTTCTTCCTTTCATCGCTCCTTCTAATAGTCAATTCCTTCCTATTCGGTAGTGTAATAACCTCCAGTTGTTGCTTAGCTAGTTCCATGATCACCTTATTGATTTATATTACCACTTATGGCATTTGGCTCATCTACCACTAAAATGCCAACTGCTACTTTTCCATGATATCCCTTAAACTCTGACTCTGAGCTTGAACATTGCCCATAAATCCTATCATTGCTTCTTTAAAGTTTGAATTCTTTGTAGACAGCTGAGGATATTAGAAATTCAAATTCTTCATTCAATTTGCCCAAGTATTGGTTGAATAACTCTCCTATCTTGGTTTGGAATAGCCATCGCTTTGTGTTCATGAAAATTTACCAATAAAATCTAAATATTCGTTCTTGCTTCTCCACTTCTTCGTCTAGCAATCCCAAGCTAGGTGCTCCCATCCACAATCATCACATTGCATCATACCTCTTGTTTTTTACTAGCAAAAACATTTATGAACTCTTTTGTCAAAGCTTCAACTTGATTATCTAAAATGCCATTGATGGTTATTCATAACCATCTTTTCAATCAACTCTTGTGCTACTTTAGGTGTGTTGTTATTCAGAGTAACACCACCAGCTGCATCGATCATCTACTTGGAAGCATAACTCAGACCATTGTAGAACATTTGCACTTGCATTCATGTAAGTAATCCATGATTCAGACACCTTTTTAAAAGATCATTGAATCTTTCCCAAGTTTCATATAATGTTTCTAAATCCATCTGGCTGAAAGTAGAATGGAACATAACAGTCTTCACTAGGGAAGAAAATTTCAAGAAAAACATCTCAGCAAGAGCATTTCAAATGGCAATGGAACCTCTTGGAAATGAATTCAACCATTGCTTTACCCTTCTTCTTCACGAGAACGAAAACAACCTCAATGTCCTCAACTAAATGCTATCTTCACTAGTTCCATTAATTCTGAAAATATCACATATATCTAGAAAACTAGTAATGTGAGCATTAGGATCCTCATCCGCCAAACCATCGAATTGAACACAATTTTGCACCATCTAAATAATATTAAATTTGATCTCAAAATGTTGGCATTGATAAGAGATCCAACAATACTTGACTTCATCCCTTTAAGAGAAAGTTTAGCGTATTCTGACATAGTTCTTGCTTGATTGCAATCTTTCATGACTAATTTTTCTTGATTTTCTTATTGTTGCTCTACCTCAAGATGTAATGGTTGTGACTCAGTACCTTTTGTGAAACAAAGTTTTCTAAGATTTTTTTGATTTCTGGATCAGCTTCAACCACTTTACTAGGATGGCTATGAGTCATGCACCAAATTTCCTACAAGAAAAAAACAAAAAAATAAGTAAATTAAAAATAAACTAAAAATTCAAGAAAAATATTACAATGAAATAAATGACTAGGTTAATAAACATTAATCTTTCAAGTAGCATTCTCAACAAATGTTCCTAGGCAATGGTGCCAAAAACTTGATGTGGTTCATTAGTTCACACAAGCTCTTCCCATTACACTAATAAATAATGTGGATGTGTCAAATTTCTCTATATTTATAAATACGTGAACTCACAAGTAAATGCACCTATGATCAAAGTATAGCAATGACAAGTATCAAGATCATTTTTCCTAAAGAATAGAGTTGTCTACCGTACTCAACCTTTCTCAATTATCTAACTAACAGTTAAATAGTTTTGTTTAGGTAATTAACTACTAACTGAACTAAACTAACTAATGCAGTAAAAAAAATAACTAATAACTATCAGAATTAGAAAACAATTAGACAATCAACAATACGAAACTTCATACTTAGATACGAATCCCCCAAGAAATCCCTTGTGTTCTTACTTTGGTTCAATAAGTTTATGACTAACTGGGATCGTGGATTACTACCTAACTTAGATTAGCTGCCTATTATTCCCATTCACTAACCCCTACTCATAAGTTATTGACAGGGGGTTTAGGCTTACTGCACTTTTTAAGAATGCATTACTAGTTCTACGATCTAACTACTGGGTTTCACCATAGTCTGAAGGTATTATATCACACATTTTACTCTTGGTTACGGTAATATCCATTCTACCTAATGATGATCTACAACAAACATACCAAATACTGCCTGCATATGTCCATCATCCTATATTGAATTAATCGACTAGCTACTATTAATCAACACAACAAAGCACATTAGATAGATCGCAAGGAAAACATAATTATATTAAACCAAAAATAATAATGATCACAAAATCATCCTAGGATTCATCTACTCTATGTATAAGTAAAAGATTTAGTTCATCATGCTGTAAAACAAACACAACAGACAAAGAAAAAATAGGAAAAAAAGTCTCCATCTTTGAATTATTTCTCCTTCAAGAAATCTTTGATCTGATGCGCATTAAACAGTGTTGATCATTGGAGCTACCTCCAGCAGCCTTCTCCTATGAAAGTCCTTTTTTCTTTCTGTGTCCTCTATTCCTCTCTATTTTTTTCCTATTGAATTAACTCAAAAAACCCTAATCAGCAAGCAAACATGGGCTCTAACACCACTATTCCCAAGGCTCTGTTTAAGCTCGAAAACATAAAAATATTGTGCTTTTAATGACGCAATTGAAAACATGGGTGTGATGCATGAACATGGGCATGTAAAGCTATGACACGGGCATGTATGATGGCATGCCTACTCCAAAATTTTTGAAAACTTGAAATTTAGTACCAAAACTTGAAAAAAATCCTTTCTAACAAAAAAAAAGCTGAAACATGTCCTAAAAATAAAATATGAACCAATTAAGCAACCAATTATAACATAAACACATCTAAAGATAGTAAATATTAAAGAAAAACATATAGAAAACATAACAAAATACACACATATCACCTTTACTTTTGCCAGTGCCCTTATCAGGTTACTCGTGAGTCAACTTACCCCCACACTTTCTAGGACTCGGAGTAGCTCACTTAGGCACCTCAGGAACTACAATATCCTTAGAGCCACTCCTGCTAGTCCTCTCATTTTGGGCAGTAAAAACCATTTCTTTGCCAACTTTTTTAGCATCACCTTTACCAAAATAAGTTTTAGGGGGTTTAACTCCTAGGCCTAGACTTTTCATCCCTATGTTCTCACTTCTTACATTTTCCACACTGATAAGGCCATCATTCCTACATAACCACTTGAGCTTCAAGATCGCCATTAGGCTACCTCAACATAACCTTGTCCAAAACCGCATCCGTCCTAATGACATCCACAAGATTGTGAATAAGGGAAAGATGTGTTCGATTCATAGTAGTAAGATTAGCTAAAAAAGATTTCCTAATTTTGATGACAATCCAGCTCATAATAGATGGATTCTAGTATTGAAGCTTTAAGTCAGGCAAATGAAACCAGACTTGAAGAAAATAAAATAATTCTTGATTAAGCTTCATATCTACTTACCATTTGCATAACGACATGGGTTTGCCGAAGACAAAATTCATCTAACCTCCTAAAATCTACATCATATCTTCAAAACAATGAAATTAAAGCAAGAATAGACTAGTGTTGACACCAATTTTATCTGGGCATTGACTTTTTTTTAAGTTTTAGGTTGCAAAATTTAGTTTAGGGGGCATTTTCATTTTTAGGGGTCATTTAATTATTTATTAGGACATTTAGGTCTTTTCATCATTTTAGGGTTTTACATAGTTGGTTGGTTTAGTCAAATTTAAGTTACATTGTTATTTTGTTCTACAAACCTTTAGGAATCTAGAATGGTCATTTGGGGTCAAAATAGGAATTCATTTAGTTTAGGTACTAATTTAAGGTCCTAAAGGTCTTTTAGGGTTAGTTTAGGAAAAAGGAAATTTTTGGGTGTGAATTGGAGGTTTTTATGAAGTTGTACGTGAAATTGGAAAGTTTGGGGTCAGATATATCAAGCTAAAAATTTTTGTAGTGAATATGGAAAAATCATGAAATTAGGGGAAAATTTGGTTATTTTTGCAAAGTTTTAGGCAAATTTGATAAAATGGGGCAAAATTTGGGCTAAATTGCAATTTTGCATAAATTGGGGACCAGATCAATAGCCTAAGAGAGTTGTTGGACTAAAACTGATATTTTGACTAAATTATACCTTAACCTCTTCAAATTGAATTTCAATGAGTTTAAACTTCAAAAAACCTAGGTAATCTCACAGTTTCTTCTAATATAAATATGAGTCACACTTTAGGAAAAAGAGAAGAAGAAGTTGGCCAACCTTAAGCTCCTAGCAAAAAAAAAAAGACAACTGCAGCCTAAGCCTCTGGTTTTTCGCAGCCCCATCCCTTGAGATGTCAACGAACAACCGAACCAGTAAGGATCCTGTTGTATCCTACTTAACAAGTCAGTTTTTTTTTTACAATTAAATGGATTTGAGGCGGATATGAGTTTTTTTTTTCACCAGTTGGATATAGGTATGATACGGGTTTGGGGTCCACCCGCCCATATCCTACGCATATATGTATATGCTATCACATATTTACCAAGGTGTTAAACTTATATATAAGGCCTAGACTTTTATGTGTCTTACCTTGTTGGCTTATTGTATTGCTTTTTGTTATGTTTGTGATGTACTGACTTTAGAGTTCATTTTTTGTAGTGTGTTGGTATGTTTAGAGTATGAATTTATGTGTAATACTCCCTTGTGGTGTCTCTTCTATTTTTTTTACATACTAATAATATTTTTAACGTCTTTGATTGATGTAATTTATAGTTTCTTGCTTGATTTTTTTTTACGTGTATGGTTGTAGAAGTGTGGTGGATGGACAGGTTTTTACCCGATCCTACCCGCATAAAAAAGGGTAGGATATGGGTGCCAAAATTATTTATCTGACGTGTGATGGGTAGGATAAGGATAAGGCATCTAACATAATAGGTAGAATGTGTATTACTCTCATTTTGCCCAAATCCAACTCATCGACAAACCTACCTATCTCCAAAAACCCTAATCTTTTCCCACAGCCGCCGAAGGCATCCCGCAGCCGCTTGCGCCGTTCGAAGGGGAGAACGGGATTCGCGTCCACTCCAACCTCCGTCCGCCGCCACCAAGTCGTCTCCCGCCGGCATTCTCGCACCGCCCAGGGTCGCTGCCGTCGGAGCTCAAAGCCAACACCTGCCGTTTGCTCCATCATCGCCAAAGAAGGAAGAATCGAAGCCAAATCGAACGAGATCCGTTTCAAACCCGCGAACCCGATCCAGTCAACTTTCTTTGTTGATAAAACTCTTGATTAGCCCCCTGATCATTTTATTTCGTTCATTCAGTCACCAACTCTCTTTTCCTTTGCAGATTAGTCACTGACAGCAAGTTTTTATTGCTTGTTTGTTTTTTTCTGTTTTTCTTTGTCTTCTTTATTATTGTTTGTTTGGCCATGCATAAAACTTAGCTACTAAATTTACAAAGGATATAATGTAGGATTTTTATTTGTTTCTTGCCTCTTTGTTTATTTTAGAATGGTTTGATTTTTTATCTCACAATGCATCTTAAAGTTGACAACACATAAGAATTACTTGTTATGTTAGATAATACTCCCTTCATCCCATATTCTTTGCACCATTTGACTTTTTTGCATAGTTTGGCTTGAATTTATTCATATAAGTATTTGTTCAAAAAAAATTTTAAAAAATATATTTAGAAACTATATGTCTTGATTTATTATTCTTATATAAAAGTTCTTCATTTATATACTAAAATGTTGAAAATAAAAAATTATAGATTAATTGCTAAAAAATAAATGTTGCAAAGAATATGAGACAAAGAGAGTACAATTTACCTTATGTTTTTAGAAATTGGAAAGAAACCAAATTAAGATAATTATAAAATAGTTAGTAAATCTTCAAAGCTTTTGTTTTTTGTGGATTTGGGTAAAATCGCAGGAAAAATTTGTTTAAATCTGATTGATCTGATTAGATTCATGGTTTGAACAAAATGTTTATTTCAAATTCTTAGTGGATTTAGTAAAGTTCCAAGATTTCCAGGACATCTAGGATTTCATATCTGATTGGTTTGGTAAGATTCACGGTTTGAAATTAAAAAACAAAACAAAACATAATTAAGTAAAATTCATAAAAAAAAATTTTTTATCAACGATTAGGTAAAGAAGCAAAGTTTAGGAAAAGATAAAAATCGAACCCCCATGGTACTGATTTCAAGGCACTATAATAAAGTTACTTTAGTGTAACCGACTTACAATTTCAAAATCTCCCATAGACCGCAACAGGTATCCAATTGATTTAGGTAAAATTGATTGGTGGCGACTCCTAAAAACACGTTGCTACAACTAGATTTAATCTTCTTCACCACTGGGAATATCACTATCTTCCGTTGAGATCGAACCTACTTTTGCATATTATCAGCCAAGCTAAGCATCCATTTCGCTGCACCCATGCTCAATCTCTTTATCACTAAGCTCAATGACATCATAATTCACATCATCTTCATAGAACTTCAACTCAAAGTTTGTTGGTTGCTAGTCAAGACCCTGATTAGCCTCCTCTTTAACCACCTACACCCATGATTTGGATGGCAAGACCCATGGCGGAACCGATTGAACAACCAATGGATCATCTTCATCAGAAACATTAACATCAGACCCAAAATCCCCATCACTTCCCAAATGCGATCTAATCACCGCACATTCCCCTAAATTTTAACCATCGTGCCCTTGTCCATGTTGATGATGACCCATATCACTACCCCTAAGGTTCAAAATAGCAGATGCCAGAAACCCTAGCTTCTAGAAAGAAGAAGAAGAATCTCTCTATAGAAACCAGATGGAAACAAATGTATTTTTTATTATTTAGTATTTCATATTAATTAGGGTTAAGATATGTTATCATGTTTTCTACTTGAATTCCTCTCACCCATTGTTTACTTATACTAGGACAAATAGCAAATGTCATCCCCAAACTACCGCTTGCGTTACATATTGATCCTCTAACTATAAAATGTTTCACTATCATCCTAAAACTATTGATAATGTTGTAATATTTATCCTCTGTGACTGAACTGAACGTTTAAGCCAAATTAAATATTTAAGGAAGTAATTCAAATTCAAATATAAAATGTAAACTGTCTGAAAATTGTCTCTTAGTAATTTAAACTACTAGGAAATTTTTTATTAATGGCTAACGAACAATTTGACATACCAATTATTTTCTCTATAATTGTAAATTTTGGGTAAAAGTCAGGTGATTTCTATTAATCATAGTTTTTTATTTATGTTTGAATTGTTTTCTTACACCTTCAGTTTGGTTCAAATGCTCAATTTGGTTAGAGAGGATGAATATAGGAACATTATCAGTAGTTTCAGGACAACGATCAAATAATTTGTAGTTTGAGGATAGATATGTAATATAGATGATAGTTCTAGGATAATTTACTGTCATTTATCCATTATACTAGGTAAGGAGCTTGCGCTCTATGGTAGGTCTTATAATAAAATAAAGTCTCCAATGACCTAAATTCATAAGAAAACAAGGCAATGAGACTTACCTATGAAACCACCAATTCTACAACAATCAATCCAGATTTTCGTGTACCATAATTCCCCAAAACGGGATTTCTCAATCACCAATTGACAAAATTGCATATTCATAAACACCAAATGGAAAAAATCAAGGCATGACCTTGTACATAGAACGGCCAATCCACCATCTAATTTAGTGAACCTTAGAGTTAACACCACGACCATCAACCCAGCAACCAGCCCCATAAAATACCCTCTGGCAAAAACCCTACCATCTCTAGAACCTATCGATTGTTTTCTCTCTCTAACCTTTCCAAGTCAAGCTTCCTGGAAAATCAGAACCCTTCTCAATCTTTTCCACGAGAGATGCCCACACAAAGAGAAGCAAAACCTAGAGACCTTTGTCAAAATACTTTTGAACATTAAAATCTTACTATATTTTGATCTAAAATACAAAAAATGACTTGATTAGATTCCACAACTACAACTAAGATTTTAATCCATTTCTATGACTATGATTCATAGGAATACAAAATCAATTCCAAGCGAAATCCCAATTTTAACTTTCATACACAAATTTTTTTTTTAAAGAGGCATCAAAATGATACATCAAAGGCTTTGTGACCCAAGAACAAAAGTCCATATTTTGCAGGGACCAAAATAGAAATAATAGAAGAAAGACATCAAAGAATTCCAAAAACCCCTGCATTTTATGTAAGCACACATTAGGCATTAGAAAAACAATACCATTTAATCTAATATTCAATGAACAGTAAATTCACCCACAGTCTTTGATATATAGAAAGAATTTAGCATTTCAGTTTTTTTTCCCTTTACCATTTTTATTTTGTCTATTTATTATATTCCAGATTATTTTGTGCACAAAGTTTGAAAAATTACAATAGAAAGCCTAGTTTAGAAATATTTTTTTATCTATCAGCCAAATTCATGTATTTTTTTAATCATTTGTGAAAAAAATTTTCTATATTTTTTTCTTATCCATAAAACTAGTTGGTAAATTCATGCTTATATCGTAGCTTATGTATGGAAATATTATAATCCCTCTGTTTCATAAAGAATGACCTTTTATGTTTTTTTACTAAAGTTTGACTTAAATATATTCATAGTAATGTGTATTATAAAAATTTTTGAAAAATTATATTTATAAACTAGAGTATTTGAAGTACCATTTTCATATAAAAAATTTTTATTTCTATAAGAAATTTTGAAAGAAAAAAAA
Source organism: Aquilaria agallochum (assembly GCA_000696445.1). Lineage (NCBI taxonomy): Eukaryota > Viridiplantae > Streptophyta > Magnoliopsida > Malvales > Thymelaeaceae > Aquilaria > Aquilaria agallochum. The sequence goes on from KK900620.1 coordinate 51,298, forward strand.
TTATGAATTAATTGCTGTCAATAGTAAAGAAGACAATGTTTGTGAGATGGAAAGAGTAATTTTTTTCAAAGATCAATACTAGTGGGGGAATTGTAAATATTTACTATTTTTTGTAGTAGCTCAAAAATAATGATAACAACAACAATAATAATAATAATAAACAACTTCCCTTTAGGTCATTTGAACTTAGATTTGGATCATAAGTTAGTATTCTACACAACATTCTTCTCCTTCTTTTTTTTTTTTTGTTTACCTATTCACTTGATTAGCAATGTATAAGAGAAAAAATAAGAACAAAATAAGTAGCCTAGCAAAAATATGGTTTATGTCATGTAGATTTTGAAACTTTGAGGGCCTAGGAACGAGAAAATGGTTAAGAGCCTCAAAGTCACGTACCTAAAGAAGACCTCCAGCACTCAACTTAGTATTGCGATGTCACTAGCTTCCTGACCATTTGATCATGCTTGTGGGTAATCCCTAGGTTGAGGTTTAAGAGCCAGATGGATTTTAGGAGCCTCATCCTATTCCCAAAGTAAGGCTATCTTTATCCCCTATTGCACGGTGGCCTTCAGTTACTTGAAGAGAGAGTGCTGGAGGGATAAAATTGATTATTATAAAGGATGACAGGACATTTTCCCTTCTTGGGGTCCCAAGGAAGCAATGGGGGATCACCATCGAAAACTCTCTATTTGGCCTCTTAGCCTTAGGAGGTCGCCACTTGATCCTAGGTTTAGATTAGCATCAAAGTTATTCTTATCATCGGAAGGATCCTAGTGATGTTGTGATCTTCTAAGGCTCACTACTATATTTCCCACACATGGCAAAAAACTAATAGCAAAATGAGTGTGCTACCAACCAAATGGGGCAAACTAGCCCTTGATGCTAGGTGACGTGAGCCAAGAACCTACATTCAAAGACACTGTTAGAGCCTTGAGTTGTGTGCCCACTGTCCGAAGGGACTATCTGATAGTCAAGTTAAGCTCTTGAAAGAGTATGAGAATGCTATGGAGGCTAGGTTTGCAGAGTGTAGAGCATACCTTGGAGATGCCATGGGTGTCCTAGAACGGATCGTGTAATTTGGAAAGTCTCATGAATGTTGGATTGTCTTTCCATGTTAGAGTCTTATTCTTTCTTGGTGTAGGCGTTGGCTTGTCCCTTAGACCGACTTGGCTAGTATGGGTCTCAATATTGGGTTTAGGCCCAATATGGCATAGTTTACAATTTGATTTTTATTTAGTTTCTATTGAGATTATATGCCCTTAAACTCTAACTTTTTCTTGTTTTGGTTTCATTCTTCATTTTTTCAAGTAGAATAGCTTGGTCCATTAACTTCTAGGATAGTGAAAGTTAGTCCTTTGGGTGATGGAAAAAGTGCCAATTTCACAGTGACAACATAGGCAATGAGGTAGAATTAAAAGGGTGTAGTCCAAAAATCATGGATCATATAGGTCACTAAATTCTTCATCATGTGTACATTACAGAATACAATATATAAGTAAAATAAATTTTTGAAAATTTTTTACTGTGACAAATTAATAAAGTGAACTTCAAAGAATAAGATGCATATATTAAATAACATAAAGATGTCCCACTCACTTGGGTAAGGTCTAGAGACACCAATGAAGATCTGAAGTTTGACTTTGGCTTCTATCAGTTACCCATATAAAGTCATTAATGCTTTTTTGGGTGTCCTCCATGTTTAAAAAAAGTAGACGTTCCTCCATACTTTTATATATAAATTATCTTCTAAGCTTGCAACTTATAAACATGTTTCTAAATAGCAAAAAAAAAAAAAAAAGAAAAAACAAAGTCATCTACCATATAGAGTTGAAGTTGATGTTGGATGAATTGAAAATGAAATTATATATTATATATATAATATATATGAAAATACAAACTTAAATATATACTGATTACATGATCAAATTACTTCAGATCTACAATAAAATAAAATTGGTAAAATTGGGCTATAAATGAACAAAAGAGCAAAAAAGAAAATGGTGGAATTTTCAAATAGGTCCCTAAAGTATTGTGTTTACTTTTTCAGTACCCAAACTTTCCAGCTTGACAATTGACCCTCCATAATCATTGTATTCAAGTCCCTATAATATTTGCCTTTATCCTATTGGTTCAGAAACTTTCCTTTATCAAGACGGGTGCCCAAACAATAGATTGTTGCTGTAATAATAGATTGCATTCTTGGAGTTGAGCTGGACCTTGGAAAGAGACCATTTTCTACCTTAGACATTTTAAAACCAAAGATTGTCATCCACATCCACTTTTCAACACCCCATTTTGTACTTTAAGTATAGGAAAGCAAGTTATTAACTTTGATGACCATATTAAGCTGCACGAAAGTTTGATGGTCACATCATCTAAGTTGTCATAGTTTGAGGGCTACTAAGGCACTTATTTATATTTAATCCAAAAATTGAAGTTATTACGTTACAAATAAGAAGAATTTTTTTTTAAAGAAAGGATACACCTTGATATGTTCAACAGAACAGGCCTCGTGAACCTTTTCCCAACAACCCTATTAAATCTTGATACTATAATTTTGTTATTGGTTTACTGAAAAATCTGTTGATGTGATTTATAAGAATCAAAGTTGTCCTCACTAAGCGCCAAGTCCGTCTCTATATATTCAGGCTTACTTTAAGTCGCCCAAACTCAAGCTATTGCTTTCCTCCTCTCCCTTCGAAAATGGCTCTAAACTCTTCTACCATACTATTGCTTTTCTTTTGTTTTCTTGTTTCATGTGCTTCTGCTTATAATGTTTCACACAATGAAAGAGCTATCCTCATTGATGGAAAACGAATGGTCTTACTTTCGGGTTCCATCCATTACCCCCGAAGTACTGCAGAGGTTCATTTTAGTCTCATTTGGTATTAGCATTGGAGTTTGAAAAACTATCCAATAGTAGCATTTGGCTTTTAGCTATAGCATCTTCATTTCAACTATTGAATAAATTATCCAAAACTCTGATGCTAATCACAAAAGCTATTCCCAAAGTTTTACTTTTACTTCAAATTTTCTCTATTACACGCACACACACTAGACGCACCGCACCAACTGATGAAGTTTGTTTTGAAGTGTTACTATTTGACATAAAATTTTACTAATTTTAATGTTTGGCAGATGTGGCCAAATCTTATAAAAAAGTCAAAAGAGGGCAGATTAGATGCTATAAAGACTTATGTTTTTTAGGATGTACACGATCCTGCTCGTTGCCAATATGATTTCACTAGAAACCTCGATCTTGTACACTTTATTAAGACCATTCAAGATGAAGGCCTATATTCTATTCTTC
>KK900620.1:54688-87213 GCA_000696445.1 Aquilaria agallochum
AATTGGACCATATGTTTGTGCAGAATGGAATTATGGGTATTTTACTTTTTATCTTTTGAAACTATTTATAATGAATTTTTGCTATATCCAATGAGCTATCATTAATGATTTTTTTTTTTCATGAAGAGGATTGCCTGTGTGGCTGCATAATATGCCAAATATTGAGATTTGTACAAATAATGATGTGTTCATGGTAACACTTTTCCCTAAATGGTTTTACGTAGTATTTTGTATAGCTTTATTCCATTTCATAATTTTTTTTTATCTTCTTGTTTATGCAATGGAACAAAATGAAAAACTTCACATCAGTAATAGTTAATATGTTAAAAAAAGAAAAGCTTTTCGCATCACAAGGAGGTCCCATTATTCTTACTCTGGTATAATATACATCAATAGTTTCATTATCTTTGATTATAAAACTTCTCTCCCTTCATTTTGTATCTATAACACCTCTTTTTCCGTCTACAAGATAAAAAATGAGTATGGCAATGTGATGGATGTCTATGGTGAAGATGGAAAAGTCTACATAGATTGGTGTGCCAAAACGGATACTTCCTTGGATATTGGAGTTCCAGGGATTATGTGCCAACAAAAAGATGCTCCTGAGCCAATGGTAGCCTACATGCTAAGATATTCTCAATCAATAAAATTCTTGAAATTTAATTTTTTTTCCATGTAAATAAGTTTAAGAGCCGATTAGCTTTAACTTAAGTCATTTGAATTCAAAATGACTTATTTTTATTCTTATATCTTTTTTATCATAAACTAATTTTAATTAAAATTCAATATGATGTAGGTGCAATAATCTATTGAAATACAATTTTTTGTAATTTTGCTAAATTTGTATGATTTTTGTCTAGTTTTATGCATTAAAAAAATTTAATAACATTATGAAAATTTATTTTCAAATGGATTATTACATCTACATAATATTGGCTTCCAAATAAAATTGGTTTCAGGAAAAAAAGATGTAAAAGTAAAAATAAGTCAATTGACTTAAGTTAAAATGAATTGACCCTAATTTTTTATTTTTCTGATAGCTCGAAACTTGCAATGGTTGGTATTGTCATCAATATACACCAACTAATCCCGGTACTCCAAAAATGTGGACTGAAAGTTGGACCGGATGGTAAGTTTGTAATTTCAATAATTTTTTTCTTTCTGAAATATATTGTACAAAATATAAAATGGATAATTTGTTTCTTATAAAAAATTGCAAAATTGTGTTGGTTTAAGAGTTGGGGAGGACCTGACCCTCATAGGATTGTTGAAGATGTTGCTTATTCTGTTGCACGCTTCTTCCAAGTTGGTGGTACATTGCAAAATTATTACATGGTTAGCTTTTATATAAATTTCTGAAATTTATTTATTTATTGCATCAATTTTTTATATATATAGTTAGTATCATGGAGGAACAAACTTCGGTAGACTAATTGGGGGACCCTATATAACCACAACTTATGACTACGATGCCCCTTTGAACGAATATGGTACATGTTATATTCAAGTGATTGCTTGTGAATATTTTTCAATATATGACACGAAATTGATTTTCTAATTCTTTCTTTTTATAGGCCAATTGAGTCAACCAAAGTATGGTCATTTAAAGCAACTTCATGATGTTTTGCATTCGATGGAGAAGACTCTTACATATGGGAATGTTTCTAAGTTTGATCTAGGTTTTGTACAAGTATTAATTAATAAAATTCAATATAAATTTTTTTTTTCAAGGCTAGATCAATAAGTTTTATTAGTTACAATTAGGTCACTATGTACACAACTGAGGATGGATCAGGTTGCTTCCTGAGCTATGAGAATACAACTATTGATTCTACAGCCACATTCCAAGGAGTGGAATATTTTGTCCCTGCTTGGTCTATTAGCATTTCAACTGATTGTAAAACTGAGACATGCAACACTACGAAGGTAAATTGTGTATTTGGCTGAAATTTTCAAACAAGTTGTTGGAAGAGATTATTTTTATGTATATAGATTATTTTTCAAATCTTATACCAACTGAAATTATATACTTTAAGAAGTTCAAAAATTACATTTAAAATTTTTTTTCTAGAAAGATACTTTCTATTGATTTTTATCTTTTAGGCTTGGTGAGAAAAAGAATTCATAAAATTAAATTAATTTATAAAATTACTATTTAAGTGATATACAAAATATAGTATTGAATTTTCAAATGAAATTTATTTGAGAAAAAATTAAAATTCAAAATAAAAAAGTGTAAAAAAAATGAGAGAAGTTATATGGACAATAATATTTATATCTCCTAGTCTTTTCTAGGTGAGTATTTTACAAAGTTAGAATAATGTTTTTATAAATGTAGATGAGTGCTCAAGCTTCAATGATGGTGAAAAAGAGCAATGAAGAAGAATCTAGTGCTCTAAATTGGTCATGGAGGCCTGAGAATCATGACAAGACTCTTTTGCTTGGGCAAGGGCATGTTTCTGCAAACCGACTTATTGATGAAAAATGGGCTACAAATGATGCTAGTGACTACCTTTGGTACATGACAAGGTAATTCTCGAAGCATATTAGTTTTGAACTCAAAGTGGGCATTAAAATTTTTTTGCTATGAATCAGCTTATGGCAAACCACCATATAAAGATTGTTGTTATTATTATTTAGAAATTATTTTTTATGGAATTATTCAAAAATTATTAATTTCACACGATATATTTATTGATTTTTCCATGATCTTTGGTAGTGTCAACATTAAAGAAGATGATCCAATTTGGAGCAATAACATGTTAGTCCGTGTAAACACTACGGGCCAAGTTATTCATTTATATCTCAATGGGAAATATATTGGTAAGTACCATTGTTAATTAAGATATATGTTTTTTTCTCAAAGAAAGTTTTTTTATTACAAGATTTTTAATCATTTTTAAAATTCACTTCCCACACTCTCATTGGAAAAAATATGATGTTTAGAAGGCGAAATTCATCCAAAATGTGAAGCTCAACCAGGGGTGGAATTTGATTTCTTTGTTAAGTGCAACTGTTGGTCTTAAGGTAGTTAGATACATACAAGTGAAGTCATTATTGTTCTAAATTTAAATAGGGGAAATTAAAACTTTTAGATTTTTACGAAGGTTTGTGGATATTGAGCAGAATTATGGCCCTCGATATGATACGATAAATGCTGGAATCAATCTAGGTCTAATTGAATTGATTGGATAAAAAGATGAAGATGAAAGAGTTATCAAGGACTTGTCTAGTAATAAATGGAACTATAAGGTTGGATTACATGGTTTAAATAACAAACTCTATGGCTTGAATTCTCCTTCTACTTCCAAGTGGGCAACAAAAGCTCTCCCAACCAATAAGATGATGACTTGGTACAAGGTGAGTTCAAAAAACAAATAACGCCTCCTATACTTCCACATTATATCTAAATAAGCCCACTAATTTTTTAATGTTGCATTTAGACCACATTCAAAGCTCCAATAGGGATGGACCCTATGGTTGTGGACTTGAAAAGCATGGGAAAGGGTATTGCTTCAGTTAATGGCTTTAATATTGGTTGATATTGGCCAAGCTACATGGCCCAAGAGGGTGGTTGTGATGACAAGCCCTGTGATTATCATGGTCTTTATGAAAACACCAAATGTGTCTCCAAGTATGGTGAACCTACACAAAGATGGTAATAAATCCTAACAATTTTAACTAATTCATAAGAATTGTTACAATTTGATTAAAACTAAAGATCCTATCTTCATTTGCATTATGATCATAAAGTTCTAAGGGTAGGTGAAAACATGTTGATGTATGTTGTATCTGATAATTTGTTGTATGTAACATTTTTCAGGCATCATGTGCCTCGCTCTATGCTTGATGAAGTAGGAAACAACACATTGGTCTTGTTTGAGGAGCTTGGAGGGAACAATACAGAGGTGAAATTCCAAACTGTTTCTGTCGGGTTAGTGTGTGCCAATGTTCAGGAAGGAAGCATGTTGGAACTATCTTGCCCTGGTCAAACTTTTTCAAAGATCAAGTTTGTAAGCTTTAGAGATCCAACAGGTGTTTGTGGATCATTTGCAGAAGGCAATTGTTGATTGGAGAATGATGTGTTGTCCACACTCGTTAAGGTAATACCTCAACCATGATTTGAAATTTTTTCTGAAAGTTTTACCAAGATCATGGGCATTTTAAAAGGAAAATGTTTATTATGTTCTAACTTTTCATTTTGTAGGCTTCTGTTGGAAAAAAGACATGCTTGATTGATGTTTCTAAACACACATTTGGCAACACCAACTGTGGGAATATCACTAAAAGGCTCATAATTGAAGCAATTTTGCTAGATTAGGATTTCCTTAATTTTCTTTTCTAATTGTGCTTTAAGGTTCTTTCATGATTTTAGATCATAGAGGTTTTGTTTAAAGTTATTTTATCTTTTCTTCGTCAAAAGGAGGATGAGTTAGTTTAGTTGTTGCTTCCCAGAATGAAGATAAGTGATTAAGCTAGCTTGATGTAAATGACAATAATAAATAGGAATTTTTCTTTATTCACATGCTTGTTCCCTCTTCTATAGTCCCATCTGGATACTTACAATTTTACCTCTAGTTCTTGAATCCTATGAATTTTACATGGTTTTCTCACAACGTTTTTTGATTAATCATATCAAGTTTAAAATCATATTTTAAAATATTAAGTAACGATAATGAATAATTCAATTTATCGTTTGTTTCTGCGTTTAGATGTAATACTGATCTCCTATCAGTTTTTTTGCCAATAACAAGAGAAACTTTATCCACAAGAAACCCTCAAGGGTGCTTGTATAAGGCATCTTGGTGAATAATAGTTAAAACGAAAGATGAGATGTTACCACCCCACAAAAATGGGAGAATTACAAGTGTGTCATAATGGTTAAAAATCATTATATTGTGTAATTCTCACCATAGTGATTGAAGTGTGGGGGGTAAAAGGCATGATCAACACCTCCTTAAAAGTGTTCCAAGTTGGTAACTTGGTCCTCAAGAAAAGCCTTAAGGATTTCTTGTTTGTTAAGCAACCTATGGACTTTTTTGTAAGATTTTGGAAATTCGAGTACTCAATTGCAAAACTTTCACAAAAGAGATTTGGAAAGTTATGGGAAGGATATGAATGGTATGAAAGTGCTATTAAAGGACCAAATTGCTTATAGAAGATAAGTATGGCCAAAGGAAAACACAAAAAGGCTTTAAGGACTTAAGTGTCCTATTGTGTGCCTTTGGTTGTCCATGCTTATGACTTAAGTCGAATGGAAGTTTTGTGGCATTATCCCACATAAGGAGGGTTGCTATGACATGGGATAAGGAGGTCAAATGTGGGCCAAGAGATTAAGGTAAAGAAACCATGGTCTTGTAGCAAGGAAAATGACATAAAGCTTGGTTAAGCTTGCTAAGTGTGTTTAGTGCACTTAAGATCATATAAGTGTCCATTCTTGGTCCTTATCTCCCAAATTTCGGCTTCCACCAGCAAAAAAGAAGCCAACCCTCTCCTCCACAATTCCTCCATAGCCACCATTGTTAGTGTTGTGCTCAAAAGCCAATCATGAGATGATTGTATTGTTGCACATTGAGTCATGATATTTTATTAAGGCATTAATCCATCAATTATGTTTGTTGTTTTGTTTTTGCGTAGCTTAACAAACATAATCGTAACCCTAGAATAATGATATTCTTAAACATCCCTGGTCTAGTATTATTGTGGAGCGGGTTGCAATAATACATAACGACTAGCATATGTGGAGATTAATATGAGATATGTAGTCTANTTTTGTATGGGTAAAATGGTCATAAAATGACCAAAATTTTGACTATGGACTTAAAGTTCTATATCTCCCTGTGTAGAAAGAATCTTGATATGAAATTTTTGGCAGACCTAGAGAACGTCTATAGATTGAACTGGGATTTGGAATTTCGGAATTTGGATCCCTGTAGCCAAAGATATGACGTTGCAAATTTAGCTAAGTTACTGTTCATTTGATCAGAATTTTGTAACCAACTTAAAAAATCCATAACTTGGTCCATAGGTGGCCTATTGATGTAAAACAAAATTCCTTGGTTTGATCTAATTCTCTACTTGGTAATGGAGCAAATAAAATAGGGAGGTATGTGGCTAGAATGATACAGTTTATTAGTGGAAGTTACAGGTGCAGTGGCTGGTTACAAGAACTTAACAAGATTGCCTAATGTGTGGTAGCCAAGATTAAGATTTGTGCTAGTGTTTTCCTTCTTTGTTGCCATGGTGTGCATGAAATGTGAATATGTCTGTGATGGTTGGACCAATATGCATGTGTTTACATAGTGCCCAAGAGGGCCACTTGGGTATGCACATTAAGGATAGTGTTTTGATGGCCTATAGAACATTACCAATCCTGGGAGTCTAAACACATAATTTTGGCACCATAATTGGACTGCCCCAGAGTGGGTAACATGAGACACACTTAGTCCACTCCATTGATCTCCCGTCCCATCTACAAAGCTTGGCCACAAAATCAACACAAGCTTTAGAATTTTTAGGAATGATATGGAATCTACAAAAGAAAAAGTATTCTCAACCTCTCTAGATATCATCAATGATAGGCTGAATTATCTAGTCAAGTATTCTTCCTTCAATTGAACCAATGGCCAACTTGCAATTTTTTTTTTTCATTATCTTTCCCAAAATGCATATCCATAGCCTTCCTTAATCTTTCTATTACTGCTATTACTTTAGAGATATCAACAGCTCTTTCACAATAATATTAATTTTCCTTTGTCACTACTCAAAATAATCCTACTCTTTCTTGTTTTGTTTTTATCTCGGAGGCCCCCTTAGTATTCATCTAAACATATACTTAATCCATCAATTGTTCCTTCATCCTTTTTGGTCAGACTTTCCATATAATAAATTCTCTTTAGCTGCCAAGATCTTTAATAGCTTGAACACTCTTGCATATCACATCCTTAGCACCCAATGGTTTGTGCTAGAATAATACTTCATTTCCTCCTTTCTAGATATACCAACAAGTATAACTAACTCACAAGTGAAATATCTTAGTTTCTCCCATTTTAACACTGGAGTTGACATCAAAAAGGAAAACAACAAATGTGGAGATAACCTCCCTCCTAATCTTGGTGTCAAGAGCTCTAAATCATATAGGCAACTTCTAGTCTTAATGGAAAATGGCAATGGCAGGTTCACTTATGAAATATGTGGGACATTCACCCATTTTTGAGAAAAAAAATGCTAATAATGAATACATAATTTAGTAATTGGAGCAGTTTTAATTTAGTTGGACCCTCTATTTGTCATAACATACATTGGAGCAAAGAAGTGAATTCATCCTAACTCAAAGAAAGACAAAAAGTAGATAACACATTCCTATCTTCAAACAACTGATTGTAAAACTGGCACATACAACACTATAAAGGTAAATTGTGTAATTGGTTGAAATTTTCAAAAAAGTTGAAGGAATTAATTATTTTTACTTATATAGATTATTTTTCAAATATTATGCCGATTGAAATTCTGTACTTTGAGAAGTTTAGAAAATACTTTTAAAATTTTTTTTATAAAAAGATACTTTCTATTTGTTTTTCTCTTTTAGGCTTGGTGAGCAAAAGAATTCATAAAATTTAAATGCTTTATAAATTTTTTATTTAAGTGATAATTAAATAGAGTATTGAATTTTCAAATGAAATTGATTTGTGAAAAATTTAAAATTAAAAAAAAATAAAAAGAGAGAAGTTATATGGACAACAATGTTTATATTATAGTTTTTTTCTAGGTGAGTATTTTTACAAGGTTGGAATAATGTTTGTATAAATGTAGGTTACTACTCAAATTTTAGTGATGGTGAAAAAGAGCAATGAAGAAGAATGTAGTACTCTAAGTTGGTCATGGAGGCCTGAAAATCCTGACAAGACTCTCTTGCTTGGGCAAGGGCATGTTTCTGCAAACTGCCTTATCGATAAAAAAAAAGGCTGCAAATGATGCCAGTGACTACCTTTGGTACATGATAAGGTAATTCTCAATGTATATTAGTTTTGAATTCAAAGTGGGCATTCAAATTTTTTCTTGTGAGGAATCAGCTTATGCTAAACCTACATATACAAATTGTTGTTATTATTATTTAGAAATTATTTTTTATGGAATTATTTAGAAATTAATAATGTCACATGCTATATTTATTGATTTTTCCATGATCTTTGGTATTGACAATATTAAGGAGGATGATCCAATTTGGAGCAATAACATGTCAATCCATGTAAACACTATGGCCCAAGTTGTTCATTTATATCTCAATGGGAAATATATTGGTAAGTACCATTGTTCATTAAGATATATGTTTTTTTCTCAATGCAAGTTTTTTTCATCACAAGACCTTTTAATCATTTTTAAATTCACTTTCCAGGTTCTCATTGGGAAAAATATGATACTTTGAAGGCCGAATTCATCCGAAACATGAAGCTCAACCATGGGCATAATTTGATTTCTTTGTTAAGTGCAACTGTTGGTCTTAAGGTAGCTAGATACATACAACTGAAGTCATTATTGCTTTGAATTTAAATAGAGGAAATTAAAACTTTTAGATTTTTACTAATGTTTGTGGATATTGAGCAGAATTATGACCCTCGATATGAAACGATAAACGTTGGAATCAATCCAAGTCCAATTGAATTGATTGGATACAAAGTTAAACATGAGACAGTTATCAAGGACTTGTCTAGCAATAAATGGAACTATGGGGTTGGATTACATGGCTTAAATAACAAGCTTTGTGACTTGAATTCTCCTTCCATTTCCAAGTAGGCAACAGAAGCTCTCCCAACTAATAAGATGATGAATTGGTACAAGGTGAGTTCAAAAAAATAAATAGTGCCCCTTACACTTCCACATTATGTCTAAATATGCCCAGTAATTTTTTGTTGTTTTATATAGACAACATTCCAAGCTCCAATAGGGATGGCCCCCCTGTGGTAGTGGACTTGAAAGGCATGGGAAAGGGTATTGCTTGGGTTAATGGCTTCAATATTGGTCAATCTTGGCCAAGCTACATGGCCCAAAAGGATGGTTGTGATGACACACCTTATGATTACCGTGGTCGATATGACAACACCAAATGTGTCTCCAAGTGCGCCGAACCTACACAAAGATGGTAATAAATCCTAACAATTTTAACTAATTCATAAGAATTTTTACAATTTGATTAAAATTGAGGATCCCATCCTTGTTTGCATTATGATCACAAAGCTCTAAGGGTAGGCGAACACATGTTAATTTATGTTGTATCTTATAGTTTGTCGTATGTGACATTTTTCAGGTATCATGTGCCTCGCTCTGTGCTTGTTGCAGCAGGAAACAACTCATTGGTCTTGTTTGAGGAGCTTGGAGGGAACTATGGATGGCAATTGGGTGGGTCGCGTCAGGCTTCGGCTAGGTCATTCAGGTTCAAGGTTAATCGGGTTAGCATGTACTCGGGTTCAGGTCAAGTTATTTGGGTTTGGGTTGATTTTGGGTTTGGGTTGAGTTAGGCTAGGTTTATTTGGGTTCGGATCCAATCATGTCGGGTTATCGGGTCTTAAGCCAAATTTAATTTGATTATCAGGTTTACTCGGTTCATTGATGCATAAACCAAAATCACTAAATTGATTCAATTTTTTGTTTAATTTTGATTAAAATTTAATTCAACTAAATATAAAAAATAATATAAAATTTATGAAGATATATTAATATATAATTTATTTAATAAAATACCCCATCTGTATTAAGTTCTTTGTAGTATTCACTATTTAACAATTAATCAATGATTTTTTATTTTCAACATTTTAATATATACATGAAAAATGATTATATTAAATAATAAATAATGATCTATAGTTTCTAAATATATACTTTTTAAATTTTTTTCTAACAAATAATCTCCCTCCGTCTCATTTTCTTTACTCTATTTAACTTTTCTGACTACTTTGACTTAAATTTATTTATATTATTATTTATTAAAAAATAAAAAAAAACATATTTAAAAATTATAGGTCTTGATTTATCATTCATGTATAAAATTTTTATTTATATATTAAAATGTTGAAAAAAATATATGTTAATTATTAAAATATGAATGGTGCAAATAATTTGAGATATAGGGAGTAATATGAATAAATTTGATTGAAACTATTCAAAAAAGTCAAATATTTTAAAGAATATAAAACAGAAGGGGTACTATAATTTTTAAAACCTAATTATTTATATCTCTCTATCACCGTTTCACTAATCGTTTCCCATAGCTTTCACTTGCTGGCTCTACAATGCAAATTAGTTCAACAGAATAGAAGAAACTCATTCACATATATTAAATCATAATTTTTCTAAAGTCTTTACCGACCATATATTTTATATTGATTTAAGTTAAAATCGGGTCTTGTCGGGTTTCGTCATTAGGTCATTTCAGATTCGGGTCAAGTTAGGTTCGAGTTCAGGTTTTCTCGGGTTTCACTTCAATCGGGTTCGGGTTTAGGTCAGGTTGGTATAATTGGGTTCAGGTCATTGACTTTTCTTGTCAAATCGGGTCAGGTCGGGCTTGGGTTTGGGTGGGTTGGGTCAGGTCTTCGGGTTAGGTCAAATTTTGCCAACCCTAGAAGGAACCCTGCAGAGCTGAACTTTCAAATTGTTTTGGCTGGGTCAGTAGGTGCTAATGTTCAAGAAGGAAACACGCTGGGACTGTCTTGCCCTGGTCAAACTATTTCGGAGATCAAGTTCGTAAGCCTAGGAAATCCAATAGGTATTTGTGGGTCATTTGCAAAAGGCAACTATTGATCAGAGAATGATGTGTTGTCTACACTCATTAAGGTACTATCTCAACCAAGATTTGAAATTTTTTGTCAACATTTTACCAAGATCATGGGCATTTCAAAAGGAAAATGCTTATTATGTTCTAAATTTTGTTTTAACTTTTCATTTTGTAGGCTTGTGTTGGAAAAAAGACATGTGTGGCTAATGTTTTTGAGCACACATTTGGTGCCACCAACTGTGAGAATATTGTTAAGAGGCTCACAATTAAGCAATTTGCTAGATTAAGATTTCCTTGATTTTCTTTTCCAATTGTGCTTCAAGGTTCTTTCACGATCTTGGATTGTGGAGGTTTTGTTTAAAGTTAGTTCGTCTTTTTTTTTTTCATCAAAATGAAGATGAGTTAGTTTAGTTGTTGCTTCCCAAAACTAGGATAGGTTAGTAAGGTAGCTTGGTGTAAGTGACATTAATAAATAGGAATTTTTCTTTATTCACATGCTTTTCCATCTTCTATAGTTTCATCTAGATGTTTGTAATTTTACCTCTAGTTCTTGAATCTTATGAATTTCACATTGTTTTCTCACAATGTTTTTCAATTAATGGTATCAAGTTTAAAATCATAACTTAAACTATTAAGTAATGATAATGAATAATTCAATTTATCATTTGTTTCTACATTTAGATATAATACTGATCTTTTGTCAATTTTTTTGCCAATAACTAGAGAAACTTTATTCACAAGAAACCTTCAAGGATGCTTGTACAAGGCATCTTGGTGAATAATAGCTAAAATTGAAGATGAGAGACACTTAGTCCAATCCATTGATCTCACCTCCTATCTATAAAGCTTGGCCACATAATCAACACAATCATTAGCATTTCTAGGAATTGTATGGAATCTACAAAAGAAAAAGCATCCTCAAGCTCTCGGGATATCATCAACAATAGGTTGAATTGTCTAGCCAAGTTTTCTTCCTTTAATTATACCAATGACCAACTTGCAATCTGTTCACTCATTATCTTCTCAATATGCATATTTATAGCCTTCCTTGATCTTTCCCTTACTACTATTGCTTTAGAGATGCCAATAGTTCCCCCACAATTATAGGCACCTTCAACAAATACTAGTTCTCCTTTGTCACTCCTCAAAATAGTCCTACTTTTTCTTGTTTTGTTTTTATGTCAGAGGCCCCCTTACTATTCATCTAAACATATCTTTTGCAAGGCTTAATCCATCTATTGTTCCTCCACCCTTTTCAGTTAAACTCTCCAGATAATAAATTCTCTTTAACTACCAAGATCTTTAACAGCTCAAATACTCTTGCATATTGCACTGTCAGGACTTAGTGGTTTATGTTGGAATAATACTTCATTTCCTCTCTTCCAGATATACAAATAAATATAACCAATGTTCAGGCAAAATACCTTAGCTTCTTCCATTTTAAGACTAGAGCTGACTATAAAAAGCCAAACAACAAATGTGGAGAAAGCCTCACTCTTAATCTTAATGTCAGGAATTCTAAATCATATAGGCAGGTTCTAGTCTCAATGGAAATTTGCAATGGCATATTCACTTTGAAATGTGTGGGTATATTCAAGCCTTTTTTAGGAAAAAAATGCTAATAACTAATGCATAATTTAGTAGTTGGATCACTTTTAATTTTGTTTGACCCTCTATTCATCATAACACACATTGGAACAAAGAAGTGAGTCCCCCTACCTCAAAGAAAGACAAAAAGCGTGGGAAAGGTCAAAATCAATCATATAAGTTTCACAACTTTTCTAATTGAGTTCTATATTTTCACGATTTTTATTTGAGTCCGATATCTTCAAAACCGTGATCTCTATTAGTCCTACAGATGACAGCTATGACAGGAAATCCTACATGGCACATAACATTGTCATCTGTTGCCCAGTTGGCAAAGTCAGGCTGTTCTCTTACCCACTGAGCACATATAACCATAAGGTGGACTTAATTGCAAAAAAAAAAAAATGAGACTTTTATGCACAAACACAAAATTATGAGAACTTTAGTCCTCACCACCCAATCTGGCCACCCTTGTTATTCTTCTTTCTTCCCGATTTCAACCATCATACTTTGGTAGCGCGCTTCTCGATTTTGACCAGAGCATGGGCATTACAAGATCTCCGATGAAGTCATGGCCTTTGCCTGCGTCTATTACAAATCAAGAGCCAATTTTCCAATACAAACAAAATCTCTTCCTTACATTCATTGTCCGCATTTGTCCGGAGGTTAATCATATGGACCGATTGCGATCCGCCTGAGCAAGTCACCGACTATTGATTAGGGATAAACAATAGATCAAGGTTGCAGCCATGAGGTGGTGGCTAGCCAAAGATGGCCAATTTGCATTTATTCGTGTTTGGTGGCCAATTTGATTTCTAGCCAAAGATGGCAAAATTCTTCGATTGAGCCAAACTACAATAGTTGACTTCAAGCAATATACTATTTGGAATAGTTACATAATTTTTTTTTCCTACAATCACATAATTAACATTAATAAATAGTTAATTTTTATTTTGTTAAATTAAAATATTTATAAAAATTTTCTTAATTATGTTCCAAAAAAATTACTGTGGTATTCAACTTTTGTTGTGAACTTGCTACAAAAATATAACTCTAGTTCACTACTACTTTATTAGTGATTAAAATATAAAATTTCAAAGACTCTGATTAAAAATGCAAATATTTGAAAATTTTAAGGACCCATGTTGTAATTATTATAGTGACTAAAATAAAAATTTTCAAAATTTAGGCACCTTATTGCACTGTACTTAAAAGTTTAGGGGCCCATGTTGTAATTTGACTATAATGATTTGTAGGACTTGGAGCAGCTTGTTTAGGCACCTCAAGAACTATAATATCCTTAAAGCCACTCATGCTGGGCCTCTAATTTTGGGTAACAGGAACTATTTCTTTGACAACTTCTTTAGCAACACCTTTACTAGAAAAGTTTTACGGGGTTTAATGTCCGACCTACACTCCTCATCTCTGTCTCCCCACTTTTTACATTTTCCACATTAATGAGGCCATCATTCCTAAATAACCACTTGAGCTTTATGATCACTGTTAGGCTTCTTGAATATAACCTTGTCCATAACCACATCCTTCCTGGTGACATTCACAAGAATTGAAGTAAGGGAAAGACATGTTTGATTCACAGTAGTACAATTAGCCAACAAAGGTTTCTTAATCTTGCTGACAATTCAGCTCAAAGTAGAAGGATTCTATTATTGAAGCTTCAAGTCAGGCAACGAATCCAGACAAGAAGGAAATCAAACAATTCTTGATCAAGCTTCATATCTATTTACCATTAAGAGAAAAGGTTTGTCAAAGCCAAAATTCATCTCACCTTCTAAAATCTGCATCATATCTTCATGACAATGAAATCAAAACAAGAATAAACCAGACTAAATCTTGGTCACCATTAGCAATAGCATTGTCTTCCACTAAGATTAAACATACTTCCACATATTATCAGGCAAGGCTTCTAAACCCACAACTGTCCTAACCAAGGTAAGTATCCATCTGCTGAACCCATGCTCAATGTTTTTATTGCTAAGCATGATGACATTACTGTTTGCAACATCTTCATAGAACTGCAAAACAAAGTTCACTAGTTATCAAATTTTGAAGTAGTCAGGACCTTGAGTAGCCTCTTCTTCAACCACTTGCCCACGATTTGGATGTTGAGATCCACGGTGGAACCGATTGAACAACCAAAGAACCATCTTCCTCATAATCCCCATAAATAGCAGATCCAAAATCCCCATCACTTCCCAAATGTAATCTGATTAGCACACATCCCTTGAATTCTAACCACGCGCCCACCTCCACACTGAAAATGACCCATATCCCCACCCTTAAGGTCCAAAATGGAAAATGCTAGAAGCCTTAGCTTTTAAAGAGAATGAGGAGAATCTCCCTCTAGAAACCAAATTAAAACAACTATATTTTTTATTATTTAGTATTTCATATTATTAGGGTTAAGATATGGTGGCATGTTTTCTACTTGAATTCCCCTCGCCTATTTTTCACTTATACTAGGGCAAATTATAAATGTCATCCCTAAACTACCACTTATGTTACATATTCATCCTTCTAACTATAAAATGCTACACTATCATCTTGAAACTATTGACAATGTTGCAATATTCATCTTCAATGACTAAACTAAACATTTAAACCAAATTAAAAGTCTAAGCAATTAATTGAACCACAAATATAGATGATAGTTCCAGAATGTTTGGTGTCATTTATCCGTTATACCAGGTAAGGAGCTTACGCTCTATAGTAGGTCCTATAACAAAATAAAGTCTTCAATGACCCAAATTCATAAGAAAACAAAGTAATGGGAGATACTCACTTGAGAAACCACCAACTCTACATCAATCAATCCAAATTTCCATGAACCATAATTCCCCAAAACAGAGTTTCCAAAACACTAATTGACAAAATTGCAGATTAATAAGCACCAAATGGTAAAAATCAAGGCGTGACCTTGTGCATAGAACAACCATTGTACCATCTAATTTGGTGAACCTTAAAGCTACCACCACGACCATCAACACAACAACTAGCCCTATAAAATACTCTCTAACAAAAACCTTGCTTTTCCTAGAATCTGCCTACCGTTATCCCTCTTCGAATCCCCAAATCAACTTCCTAGAAAATTGCAACCTTTCTTGATCTCTCTCATAAGAAATCCCCACACAAAGAGAAACAAAAACCAATGACCATTGTCAAAATCCTTTTGAATCTTAAAATCTTAATATTTTTCAATCTAAAATAGAAAAATTGACTTGATTAGATTCCACAATTACAATGAAGATTTTGATTGGATTCTATGACTATGATTTTAGAAATCCAAAATCAATTCCATGTGGAATCCCAATTTTAACTTTCGTACACAATTTTTTTTAAAGAGGCATCAAAATGATACATTAAAGGCCTTGCGGTCAAGAACAAAAGTCCACATTTGGTGATGCGAACCCCGATCGTATAAAGATCATGAAACGCGCCCAAGATGTTTTTCAAGCTCCACAAGACATCAAAGAGACTGGATTTGAAGACCCCCACCCCTAATCAACCTGTGACTAGAAACAAGAAGTATAAGAACACCAAGGACACAAGCACACTTGTGCACCAAGGTAGTTCACAAAGAACCAAAGAGAAATTCTCTCCAAAGTAGTAATATTATTTCATGTCATGGCTGTTGTTTTACAACCAGAANAGGAAACTAAAATAAAATACGTTACAACACAAGATTGGCCATAAAAATCCCAAAATAGTCTTCTCAGGTGGTTCCTGCTTGTATCTTCAACTTCAAGCTGAAATTCGAACTTGATGCAGCCATGATTCTCAAATTTCAAAGCATGAAAGTTGTAGATATCTTTCTTATCTTTGAAATGACACCTGAACCACACAAAACGGACATCTGAAACCAAACATATGCCCGAAATACTGCAACTGCTTCCGAACCAGCGATGACTCGCAAATCGCGACTTTGAAGCTAAATTGGACCTCCTTAACGTGCAAACGGGGTTTTATGGTCTTCATATGATTTGTAGCTCCAGATGTTATCTTCCCAATGAATCAAGAATTACGCAATTCCGATCTGTTTAGCTCAAGATATGATTTTTCTACCAGAACATCACCAATCTGTCAAAATCCAAGCTTGGCCATCATCTCCATATGATTCCTTGCATGTTCCAGCAGCTCCCATCCTTGGTTGTGCCTTCTTTGATCGTATCATTTGGTACGGACCAAAACAGGAATAATAGAAGAAACACAATAAAGAATTCAAAAAATAGCTGTGTTTTATGTTGGAGCACATTAGGCACTTGAAAAATGATACCATTTAATCTACTATTTAATGAACAGTAAATTTACACAGTCTTTGATATATACAAACAACTAGTTTGTATACCCAGCATTACCATGAGAATAAAAAAAATAAAAGAGAAAGCGCAAAGTAATTGCATATTTTATTGCTAAAAATTGATAAATCCAACAAAATTGACAATTCTGCGATTATATTGTAAATCACACAGTACTTTTCAAAACATCGTCCAAATCATTGTCTCTTGATATATGTTAATGAAGGGAAAAGTATCAAAAACATCATTGGAGTTATGGGTATAGACCGATTTGGTCACTATAGTTTTGAGTGGTTACAATTACATTACTGAAGTCATAGTTTGGGCTAAAATTGGCCACTAATGTTATAATTTGATACCAAATATACCATCAGTCATTAAAAAACTAACAGTAAAAGTGGAAAGTTGTTGGTTTTGAAATCTTGGGCTACAAACGCAATTTTAAAAAAACTTCATAAACTTTGCATAATTTACCATTTTTATTTATTTTTTGTGCTAGTCTCTGCATCGTTAACCATCAAATCCACCAATATGACTACGGTGATGCTGGAAGAAGTAGCATTGGATATCACTATTTACAAGCAAAAAAACTACCACACCAGGAAGTGGATGATAAGAAACACATCGATATTGGATGGGTGAGTTTCATTTGATCGAAGTACAGATTATTTGTAGTATTCAAATGCAATGACTAATTTGAATATCATTTCTAAGGAGATCAGTGACATATCCGATGAATGATGGAGGTGGTTATTGCATAAAAAAATAAAAATGGTAAATTATATACAATTCCTAAAATTTGTTAAAAGTTACATAAGTACCCCAAGATTTCAAAACTAATAACTTCCTGTGTTTACCATTAGGCTTTTAACTGCTGATAGCATATTCGACACCATACCATAACATTAGTAGCCAATTTGGGCCCAAACTATGACTTTAGTGATGCAATTGTAACCATTTAAAACTATAGTGACTAAATCGGTCCAGACCCATAACTATGGTGAGCTTTTTGGTACTTTATCCATTAATCAATGAAATGGTATTTAGGGATGGCAAAAGGGTCGATCAGGCATAGATACCCCTAACTCATTATCCGTGTCCGCAATTTTTTTTGTACCAAAGACTTTGTGGGTATTCGCAAACGGGTGAAAAATCTCACTCACGCCTACGACCCATGGGTAATCTATACTCACAGATAACCCATGGTTTAAATTGTGTTTTTTATTTCATAAAAATAAAATATAAAACATACATACAGGTAATTGTTCACATATAACACAACAAAATCGTAAAATACACAAAATCAGGACATACATACAAGAAAATATTCAATGTGAATTTGTATAAGATATTACTTAAGTGTAGGTGTTGGATCCATTATAATTAAAAAAAATAGAAAATTTACACTCATGGATTTAGCGGGTAAGTGGGGTTGATTTTACTCGTGATAGATACCACTTACCCGCCACCTGCTCATACCTGCTAGACAGGTATGATTTATTACCCATGCCTACCTCATTCTAAATATTTTTACCCATTTACCTGTCAATCAAAGCTGTCATCATCTAAATTACTAAAATGCAAACTTTTTTCTCCCGATTTGTAAACGGGCTACATATGTTTATATCAAATTTCTACTGCTAGGTATGTTTGAAAACAATATAATCGGCCATAATTGTTTTTTTATCCTGATTTCCTATTAAATTTGCAAATAAAATAGTTGAATAAATTCATGATTCTAGGCATATATGGAAAGAATATAATCGTCATAAATTTAATGTAATATAAAATGGTAATAAGTCAATCATAATATTTTTTTATTGATTATACTCGACTTTTTTCTTAATTTTGCAAAACTTCTAGAAATTATAAACCATGATTTTGTGATTAAGTTGAGTAATGTATAAAATGGATATTATAATTATTGGCGTGAAATTTTGATCCTAATTCTATAGTAATTATAATTAATTTAATTAATTTAATGTAGGTCATAATATTTTATTATTGATTGTAAACGATTTTATCCTAATTTCCTGTTAAATTCGTAAATAAAATAGTTAACTAAATTTATGTTTCTAGGCATATATGGAAAGAATATATTCGGTTAAGAAATTAATGTGACATAACTTGTGACATGGCCGTCCTTAGCCCCTGCTTAGGAAGCCTGTGAGAACGGGTCTCACAGTAGTTGCAATTGGCTAGCTGTATATATGTGCACAAATTAAAACTCCGTGAAACTAGTTGATTAACCTATAATATGCAAGATGCATGCTCTTGTGCTTTGACTTGGATTAAATGGAAATCATAGAACATTCACTTGGCCAATATATTTTCATAAAGAAAACAAGTTCAAATAGCCAAAGCATACAAAAATCAACATTTATATGGTTATTACTACACATAACAACCGTGTGAGTGCATTCAACATAAAGTAGACTAATGCTCCTTACCTAAGAGCACCCATAGAGTCTAGGACTCCATCATAAACAAGGGAGGCAACAAGGAGTACAAAAATATACAAGCCTCGATCGAGATCTTCTTAAACTAACTCCCACCTTGGAGGTAAGTCCCAATGGCGAGTCACAAAAGTCCTGTTCATGTTCTACGGCCAAGGAAACACTTTAGTTAGCATCATTACTTAACCAACAAGTAACCCAAGTAGACTAGAATCACAAAGATTCTCAAGTGAAATACCTGTAATAAGAAACTACCGCAACAACCCTCAGCGGTTATCCAGCCCAATAACTTCAAAATCTGCACAACATAACTAGGGAGTGAGAATTCAAGAATCCTCAGCAAGGGTCTTCACTTTACTTTCAAGAAAAGTTACTAAGGACCATACATATGTGAACATATGTAACTTGCTGTAAACTTATACAGCCTACGCATAGATCTCAGTCCCTTGGACCTTTCCTGAACCTAGTCCTTTGACTACAAGGAAGAGCCTTGTCCTCTAGCAAGCATAGCTTACCATCCTAACCAATGATAAATCACTAGTTGAAACTCCCTTATGTTGTACAAGGGCTCTATGGCAGGACTACTACCGACTAGGTCATAAAGACCCATTAGGTGCACTAAGGTTTCACATCTCAACCTCATGGCTAATTGCACAGCTAGGTCGCCAATGGTACTAATCCTTTCATCTAAGCTAGTGATACTTACTTGTGATCCTTTATTACCTAGTTTTCCTGCTTACGGTGAAAATAACCATAAAAACACAAGAACACTCCTAGGTCTAGGAGAAGTTTTGGAAGCCTTGGAGTACCCTTGGAATACTTAGACCTATAGGTACCCTAAGAACCCCTTTAGACTTCTCCTCAAATGTCCCAGCAAAATAAGAAATTTTTTTTCCATCATAATTGTGGCGACATGCCACCACAGTTGTCAATACTTGGACACTTTTTCGTGGAACTGGTAATGTGTCGCCAATACTTGCGAAAACCCAGAATTTCTAATTTTGCTGCTATGAACTTTAAAGACTTACCAAACATACTAAACATGCTTGGATAGCCTTCAAATTTTATATACTTGTAAAACATGTTGCAAAGATCACAATCAACTATCACAAGCATTCCTATGATGCATTATAACATCATTCCAAGCTCCACAAACCTAGTAGTCCACCATGATCAAACTAGTCCACTAACTAATGCTATTGCCAAATCTGCTTGATTTCATCAAGCAAACACAAACCAATAGCTTTAATTAAGCTTGAAAACATAACCCCCTTACCTTAACTTCAATTCACAAGCAAGAAACAAGTAACCCTTCCTCAAGAACTCAAGTTCCACAAAGCTCTTCCTAGTTCCAAGCAACCAAAGGGACAAAACATACCATTAATCACATCTAACCAAAACCCAAGCTCCCAATCAACTAATAAAAAAGAATTCGCTAAGAAATCATAAGTTACCTCACATAAAAAATAGGGGGTGATGGAAAACATGGGTCCAAGCTTCAAAAACATGAAATTCTTCTTGGAACAAGCTTCCACATGCATATACTCCCTTGGTAACTTCAATTCCCACAAAAACTCTTGGTTTTGGACATCAATTGATGAAGAAATTGTAGGGAGAAGGATGAGCTCGGTTTTGGAGTGGAAATGGCAGCGATTCCTCACCTTTACCATGTTTTATAGCCTCAAAACCTCATAAGCGACCAAAGTATTTAAAAAATTACAAATAAGCCCTCTTCCTTAGATAACCTTAGTCAAACTTGGTCAAACCTTGTTTATTTGAACTAAGTTTTGGTTAAAGTTAAAATTTAAGTTCTTAAAAGTCATTTTTAACACTCGGGACTTGGCCCGACTATTCAGGACACAAAATTACCATTTTGGCCCTGAACCTCATTCGGTGCCTTGACCTTCTTGAAACTTAGCGAACTTTGCTAACTCACTTATTCTTGCTATGTGAACTTGAAATAAGGTTCCAAACTAAGTTTCGAATACTTTACCTTCCTTACTTAAGCCTCCAACTAGGAGAGTCATAACATTCTCCCCTCCTTTTGGAATTTGGTCCCCCAAATTCTGCTGTAACTGAGGAAAAACACTAGGATATTTTTCAGCATATCCTGCTCCGTCTCCCAAGTAGCTTCCTCCTCATTATGGTTTGACCAAAGGATCTTAACCATTGGAATCCATTTGGTCTGGAGTTTCTTGACTTGCATATCAAGAATTTGAATTGGCTTCTCTTCGTAGGTCAAGTTTTCCTGAATGATTACCACTAAAGGATTAAGTACTTGTCCCAGTTCCACAGTGCATTTCCTTTGAAGACTAAAGTGAAATACATTATGCACTTGGGACAAGTTAGGTAGTAACACCAACTAATAAGCAACCTTCCCTATTCATTCCAAAACTTCATAAAGACTAATGTACCTAGGGGCTAACTTACCCCTTTGTCCAAACCGAGTAGCTCCTTTCATGGGAGACACTTTAAGAAGCACTTTGTCCCTTACTTCAAAATTTAAATCTTTTCTCCTTTGATTTGCATACTTAGTCCGTCAATCATTAGCTACTTTAATCCGCTTTTGGATAAACTTAATCTTAGCTATGGTATCAGCTATAATCGCAAGACTGATGATTACTTTATCTGAAGGGTTTGCCCAACAATGGGTCATCTTGCACTGCCTACCAAACAATGCCTTGTATGGCGCCATACCTATAATAGTTTATTGATCGTTATTATAAGCAAACTCGATGAGAGGTAGGTGTTGATCCTAATCACCTTTGAAGTCAATAGCACACATGCGCAACATATCCTCCAAAGTCTGAATCATTCTCTCAGATTGTCCATCAATCTGAGGATGGAAGGCAGTACTGAGACTAACCTTACTCTCCAATGCCTCATGGAAAGCATTCCAAAACCTTGATACAAACCAAGGATCTCTATAAGATATGATCAAATCTGGTGTGCCACGCAACCTTATGATCTCCTTGACATACAATTGAGCTAACCTTGCTAGAGTGTAAGTAATCCTTATGGGTATGAAGTGTGCTGATTTTGTCAACCTATCGACCACCACCCATATAGCATCATATTGACTCCGGGTGTTCCGTAGTCCTACTAGGAAATCCATGGTACTGGACCCCCACTTCCTCTTTGGTAAAGGCAAACTCTGAAATGTACTTGTTGGTTTCTGATGTTCAGCTTTAACGATCTGGCATGTCAAACAGTTAGCCACATGTCATGCTACATCATTCTTGAGTCCCAACCACAAAAAATGTGTCTTCAGGTCATGATATATCTTAGTAACACCAAGATGAACACTGGACCTACTACTGTATGCCTCTTGTAGGACTTGCTGCCTATGCCCTCCAAATTTGGCACATAAAGTCGATCTCCATGGTATAGTATTCCATCCTTATAATGAAATTCCTTTCTCACAGTACCAAGTCCCTCTTCTCCATAAATCTTGTTCAACAATGGATCTTTACACTGAGCATATTTGACTTTAGCTAACCAAGAGATCTGAATCTCCAAAACATAGATTAGGGACCTTTCTTGCTTTTGCAAAAACTTATGCAAAACTGAGAAACAATCCCCTGACATTTCTCCTGAAGAACTTGTAGCGTGATCCTTAGATAGGATCACTCATGTGTAGTTTTGACTCAGTGCATCTTCCACCACATTTCCTTTACCTACATAGTACTCAATTGACCAATCATAATCCATTATGTACTCAATCCATCGTTGCTACCTCATATTTAAAATCTTCTGTGTAAACGGATATTTTAAACTCTTATGATCAGTGAAAACCCTAAATGATCTCCCCATCAAGTAATGCCTCCAAATTTTAAGAGCGAAGACTACCGCCACTAGCTCAAGGTCATGAACTGGGCAGTTCAATTCATTAGGCCTCAGCTACCTTGAACCATAGGCGATCACTTGACTTTCTTGCATCAATACACATCCCAGACTTGAACCTAATGCATCTATGTGCAATGTAAAAGTTTGTTCAGATCTGGTAGAATAAGTATCAGTGCACTGGTCAACCTTTTTCTTCAATTCTAAGTAAGCCTCCTCACACTTTGGTGTCCAATCAAACTTTTGAATTTTCTTGGTTAAGGCTGTCAATGGTGTCGCTATCATAGAGAACTTCTCTATGAATCTCTTTTAGTAGCCTTCCAAGCCCAAGAAACTCATGATTTCTGTAATTTTAGTTTGTCTCTTTCGATCAACCACTGCCTAAACCTTTTCAGGATCAACTGATAAACCCTGAGTATTAATAATGTGCCATAAAAACTGTATCCTTTTTGCTCCACAACTCACATTTAGATAGCTTTGTGTAGCACTGATTATCCTTAAGTACTTGCAAAACCGTTCTAAGGTACGCTTCATGCTCTTGGGCAGAATGTGAGTATACCAATATATCATCAATAAAGACTTCAACAAACTGATCCAAGAACAGCCTAAATATCTTATTCATGGAAGCCATAAACACTGATGGAGAGTTAGTCACACCAAATGGCATAACAGTATACTCATAGTGCCCATACCTTGTCCTGAAGGCAGTTTTTGGGATATCTTCCTCCTTAACTCTAATCTAGAAGGATCCATATCAGAGGTCAATCCTAAAAAACACCTTTGCTTCCTTGCGCCTGTCAAACAAGTCATCAATTCTAGGAAGTGGATATTTGCTCTTGACTATCACTACATTCAACTTTCTGTGGTCGACACACAGTCTCAAAGTTACTTCTTTCTTTTTCACAAACAACATTAGAGCTCTTCACGGTGATACACTAGGCTTTATAAAGCCTTTCTGTGGCAGTTCCTCCAACTGCTTCTTTAACTCATCTATCTCAGGGGCTGACATTCAGTAAAGTGGTATGAAATAGGTTCTACGCTAGGCTGAAGATAGATAGAAAATTCTGTTTCCTTCTTGAGAGGTAACCCAAGCAACTATACTAAAAACACTTTAAGAAACTAATTGGCCACAAGGATCTCCTTGAGTTCTTCTTCTATGGCCACCTAATTCAAAGAATAATACTTTTCCTCGTTGACTATGGGGATGGTATCCATTAGTCTAAGGTGCAAACTTTTAGCACTAGATGCTTACCCTCCTGTGTAAGTCACCCTAACTCCCTGAGCATTAGTAATGTCGACTGAATGACTAGCACAATCAATTTGCACCTTGTGCTTACTTAGCTAATCCATTCCCAAAACTAGGTCATAAGACCTCAATTATATCACCCACAACTCACAAGAGAAATCATGGTCGCCTAACTACAAGGGATACCAAGTAACTAACTCATTAGTCATAATAAAACTCCTCCTTACAGTCCTGATGAGTCTCAACTCACCTAAGATTTCTCATTGCAACTTAAGTTTATCTACCAAAGCATATGATATCATAGAAAAAGTAGCTCCAGTATCAAAAAGTACTCTAACACAACCATTTTGGAAAGTAAAATTACCTCAAACGGCGGCTAGCTTTTTGGTCTTCTGACTAGTTAGGGCAAAAACCCTTAGTTCAACTGCTGCTGCGGGCAAACTAGGTCAATTTCTTATGGAAAGAGGTGTAGGGGTGGATTCCTAGGTAGACCAGGTAAAGGTCAAGCCCGTGGGCATTCCCTCGCTCAATGACCTTTTTAACCACATATGTTATAGACATCTGTTCCTAACGTGCATGGCTTCGTGCCATGGAACCTTCTACACATAGGGCATAAACCCATTCTCCTCCTCTTAAAAAAACCTTGACCCTTGGTAGTCTCTCATACTATTGGTTGCTTCTCGACACTTTACATAGGTTAGCTGGTCCAACCTCCACCTTTTTGCTTGGTGCCCTTGAGTCTTCAATTTCCCTTTCTAAGGCCAACGCCTTCTAAACCACTTGGTGATAACTCTGGATGTTCATCATCGTCATATACCTCTGAACCACGGGCTTAAGGTCTTGGAAAAAATTCTTGGCCTTCCATTCATCATTACTAGCCATATAGGGAGCATAGCGCATAAGTGAATTGTAGTGCTATTCATACTCCCTCACAGATATCTCACCCTGAACCAAATTCTTAAACTGGATCCTCCTCTAATCCTGTGTAGCTTCATTGATTTATTCCTGTTGGAACTTCCTTTCAAAGTTTTACCACTTAAGCACATTTCTCTTGTGCTCTGGTCCAGTACCATTGCTTTCCCTCAACATCTCCATTTTATCATCCCACCAAAGGCTAGCTCTCCCTCTAAAAAAGAAAGGTGCTACGGCCATCCTTTACTTTGACTCATAGCCTCCATATGTAAACAACTGATTCATCCTGGATAATCAATCCTTTACTTTATCAGGGTCACTTATTCCATCAAAACTGGGTGGATCCACATCTTAAACTTCTCAAGCAGCCTCATCTAATGTGGGGTTTCTCCCCTCCTTGGAGCCTCCATATCCTCCTACTCTACCTAATGCTCATAGGCATGTTATCTTCTCTCATGGGCCCTAGGTATTTGCCGTTGCTCGGCATGCCTCTCCTGATCCATCCGAAGGTCATTTTCTTCCTAGACAACTTCTCTGTCCTCATAATCTTGCAACAAATCATTCATAATAGTTGTCATTCCCTATGCTATTTGTGTCATGGCTTGAGTTAACCCCTGAAGCATCCCAGATATCTCATCTAACCTTGCCACAACTGGGTCACTAAAACCTTCACCATGTTCTCTAGCTCATCTCGAACCTCCTGACCTAGTGTCAACCATAGCAACCTGCAACCAAACCCAGACGACATTCCCCAAACATTGGTCAATACTAACTATCCTAGCACATGGACTTCCATAATTAGATCTTAATCTTAGCCTCCAATGTCTATGAATTGAGCTATAAGCTCTGATACCAAAAACTGACATGGCCGTCCTTGGCCCCTGCCTAGGAAGCCTGTGAGAACTAATCTCATGGTAGCTGCAATTGGCTAGCTGTATATGTGCACGGATTAAAATTCCCTGAAATTAGTTGATTAACCTAGAATATGCAATATGCATGCTCTTATGCTTTGACTTGGATTAAGTGGAAATCATAAAACATTCACTTGGCCAAGATATTTTCATAAATAAAATAAGTTCAAATAGCCAAAGCAAACAAAATCAACATTTATATGGTTATTACTATACATAACAACCGTGTGAAAGCATTTAACATAAAGTAGACTAATGCTCCTCACTCAAGAGAAACCCTAGAGTCTAGAACTCCATCATAAGCAATGGAGGCAACTAGGATTAGAAGAATATACAAGCCTCGACCAAGATCTTCTTAAACTAACTCCCATCTTGGTGGCAAGTCCCAGTGGCAATTCACAAAAGTCCTGTCCACATGCTGCTAGGCTTTACGACCAAGGAAACACTTTAATTAGTACCGTTACTTAACCAACAAGTAACTCAAGTAGACTAGAATCACAAGGATTCTCAAGTAAAATACCTGTAACAACAAACTACCATGACAAACCTTAATGGTTATCTGACCCAATAATGTCAGAATTTGCAAAACATAACTAATGAGTGAGAATTCAAGAATTCTCAATAATGGTCTTCATTTTACCAGTAAGAAAAGTTACTAAGGACCATACATATGTGAACATATGTAACCTGCTGTAAACTCATACAGCCTAAGCATAGATCTCAGTCCTTTGGACCTTTCCTCAACCTAGTCCTTTAACTACAAGGCGGAGCCTTGTCCTACAGCAAGCATAGCTTACCAGCCTAACCAGTGATAAATCACTAGTTGAAACTCCCTTATGTTGTACAGGGGCGCTATGGTAGGACTACTGTTGACTATGTCATAAAGACCCACTAGATGCACTAAGGTTTCACATCGCAACGTCATGGCTAACTGCACGGCTAGGTTGCCGATGGTACTAAACCTTTCACCGATGCTAGTGATACTTAGTTATGATGCTTTATTACCTAGTTTTCCAGCTTATGGTGAAAGTAACCATAAAAACCAAATAAAATTCCTAAGTCTCGGAGAAGTTTTGGAAGCCTTGGAGTACCCTCAAAATACATAGACCTCTAGGTACCCTAAGAACCCCCTTAGACTTCCCCTCGAATGTCCTAGCAAAATTAGAAATATTTTTTCCATCATAACTGTGGTGACTCAAGACTCGAACACTTTGTCGTGGCGCTGGTTATGCGTTGTGGGCATTGGCGACGCGTCGCCAATACCTGTGAAAACCCAAAATTTGCAATTTTGTTGCTATGAACTTTGAAGACTTACCAAATATACTAAACATGCCTGGATGGCCTTCAAACTTCACACACTTGTAAAACATGTTGCAAAGATCACAAGCATTCCTATGATGCATTATAGCATCATTCCAAGCTCCACAAACCTAGTAGTCCACCATGATTAAACCAACCCCCTAACTAATGCTATTGCCAAATTTACTTGATTTCATCTAGCAAACACAAACCAATAGCATTAATTAACTTTGAAAACATAACTCCCTTACTTTAACTTCAATTCACAAGCAAGAAACACGCAGCCCTTCCTCAAGAACTCAAGTTCCACAAAGTTCTTCCCAGTTTCAAGCAACCCAAGGCACAAAACATACCATTAATCACTTCTAACCAAAACGCAAGCTCCCAATCAACTAATAAACAAGAATTCACTAAGAAATCATAAGTTACCTCGCATCAAAAATAGGATATGATGGAAAACATGGTTCCAAGCTTCAAAAACATGAAATTCTTCTTAGAACAAGTTTCTACATTCATATACTCCCTTGGTAGCTTCAATTTCCACAAAGAACTCTTGGTTTTTGGCATTAATTGATGAAAAAATGGTAGAGAGAAGGATGAGTTCCATTTTGGAGTGGAAATGGCAGCCATCCCTCACCTTTACCATGTTTTATAGCCTCAAAACCTCACAAGCCATCAAAGTATTTAAAAAATTACAAATAAGCCCCCTTCCTTAGGTAGCCTTAGTCAAACTTGGTCAAATCTTGTTTATTTGAACTAAGTTTGGGTCAAAGTTAAAAGTTAAGTTTTTAAAACTTATTTTAAACACTCGGGACTTGGCCCAACTATTCAGGATGTAAAATTACCATTTTGCCCATAAACCTTATTCGGTGCCTTAACCTTATCAAAACTTAGCGAACTTTGCTAATTCACTTATTCTTACTATGTAAACTTGAAATGAGGTTCCAAACTAAGTTTCAAATACTTTCACTTCCTTACTTGAGCCTCCAACTAGGAGAGCCATAACAACTTGGGTAATAAGTCAATCATAATATTTTTGTACGAAATTAATGTACTTTTTATTCCTGAATTTCGGATTGTGTATATATACATTAAACTATTGACTTTATATTCCATATAGTATTGTTTGGTTGTAGTATTGCGTAGTTAAATTATAGTACATTCCATTTCAGATTGTCCGGTTTACATGTTATATTACATTTAATTGTTGCTTTTCTTTAACAATTGATTGATTCCAAGTATGATTGCATGGTCCTAAATCCAACATTTGTTTAATGATTTTATGGTAGCAAAGAACTATCTGGATTGAAAAAACTCATGTGCTAATAGTATGGTAAATTCTCTTTAATTACCATGTCGTTAATTCGACCTAACAGTGTTAAGAAAACCATTAAATTTAACAAATGGTAAAATTAGATTTATAGTTTTTGTGAACAAATAAATAGCTACGCCAAAAAAAATTAGAAAAAAAAANTATATATATATATATATATAATTAGATTAGAATTGGAGGTAGTATAACTTCTATGTGGTGCCGCTAAAACTGCAATTGGAAAGAACTGACTCGTATATATATAGGATTAGAGTAGTGAAAGGGTCATTGTTAGGGCCAGTCTAGCTTTCCATATTAAAATAGGAAAATAGAATATGTAAATAATTAAAATTTCCCACTCAATCTTTATAAGTTTTCTGGGGTAAAGGCTTAGTTTCCTGCCACATTTAATTGAGAGTCGAAATTTGAGATATTCAATGCTTAATAAACTTGATAGGAATTAACGAAATAATTTATTGTGCTAAGTATGGTAACATTGTGATAGTGATCAATTTGAAAATAACCGTGATAGGAAAGTAACTGTCTGATGGGCTTATAAATTGGTGGGTTTAGATCATAATTAAAACGATAATTATTTGATGACTTTCTCTGACCATTGTTGCCTAGAAGTGTATTTTTTCCCTTTTTGAACATTCAACTACCAATCTGGACTTTTCTTTCACCGCATTGATTGATAATTGTGTTTTTTCGGCCCTTTTAAATGGATAACAAGTCATCATAATTGGGAGTTCGGGTAATGAATCATATATCGAAATTTTGGTTATTAATATTAAATAAATTCCCAACGAAAACTAAGCCCGTTCTTTAGAATTAGGGTTAGTGGATTTAGTTCAATGTTAGTATTCTTATCGATAATGTGCAAGCATATTTTCAATTTTTTTCTTTCACGTCTCCGTGTCCTCCGTTTAGTTTCATTTTTTAAAATACTAAAATGCTACTATTAACCGATAGAGCAAAATAATGCATTTTTGCACTAAAACATGGAAGCGAACGCTTAATGTAAAAGAAGTTGTATTTTGTAGTCTGATAATAGTGATACACACTCTAGGAATTTGGGCCCTACTAGGCCACTGTGCCATTTTAGAGAAATAAGATTAAGGGTGATTAGTATTCGGTTGAAACTGAAAAACTGAAAAAATTTTAAAATTCGGTTCGGTTTTGGTTAAAACCGAATAATAAAAATTTTGGTTTCAGTTCTAGAATTCGGTTAATTCGGTAACCGAAATAGCCAAAATTTTTTATACCAATTTTTTTTTATTTGTTTCATGAACAATAATGCTACCAAGTAACCTAAATTAGCTTGGATTCTTATTTTCTTTCTTTCCATGGACAATGAATATTCTATATTGAATGGAATTTGAAAAGAAAAACAATATCTTTATCTCATTTCATCTCTTATAGAATTTAATTACCATTTTTTCGGTTAATTCGGTTTAAACCGAACCGAACCGAAATATTTCGGTTCGGTTTGAATTCGGGTTTATGGACTAATTCGGTTATTTCGGTTTCTTAGTATCCAAAACCGAATAATTCGGTTTGGTTTGAACTGAACAAACCGAATAATCACCCCTAAATAAGATCCATTAAGGGCTATAAGCCCAATTAAGGATTTAAGGCCCAATCTGATCATAAAAAGGCAGGTGTCCCTCATCCAATGGTTCAGGAAATAACTGCTTCATCCAATGGTCATAAACCTTAAGGCACACTACCCCAAAAGCCTAAATAAAGGCTTTCATTATCATATTTCAAGTATGAGATCACCTTCCTTAGAATTTGTACCATACTAGAACTATTACTGACTTGAGTGTTGGAGTATCTTTTGTAGGTCTCCACGTTTCCCTCGCCAAGGCGTATTCGTGCAACGAACCAAGCACTTGGTTTTTTAGATTGTATACCGAGGAAGGTGAATCATCATTTGGCGCCCACCATGGTTTATCCATGAGTACGCACTTGGATCCTATTACTTCTGGAAATGAGGCGCAACATGCGGCTACTCATCCAGACCTTCTAGACAAGGTGGCAGGAAAACCCCTCTTTATCGACGAAGCATAAGCCAACACTTCAACATCAACATCACCAAGCTGTGCACTCGAAACTGAAAACGGTAGAGCAGACACACCTTTCTACCAAAGGCAGTCAATACAAAATGTCTCTTTACTTACAACAGCAGAGTTTGAAAACATGAATGCCCAGTTGACAAGTAAGCTAGATTCAGTCACGGCCATCATGGCTAAGTACTTTGCATAGCCCCTATAGCAAGCACAAGCACCGCCTATGCCTTGAAGCAACTTTCATTATCCTTACACACAAGGAGATCGATCCCACAATGATGATACCAGCATTGGAACCCAAATCCAGAGCCAGATAGGGGGCATAAAGACCTTTCCCTTTCCTAGCATTGGTACCACGGCACCTAGGGGGCACGCTCTCTCATCACTCCAAATCCCACCAGCATCTATAGCGCCATCATCCTAACAGCCCATAACTTCATTCAAGCATACTGTGATCCCAACATCTCAAGAATTCCCACCATGGACTATCCCACCAATAGTAGGGGTGCCTCCAAAGACTTCTTTTCCCTCTAACCCTGGAGACAATATTCATTCGACTTATGCACATTATTATTGGCCTGATGTTTTATATCAAACTGCCTCTGCACACCCAGTCACCATACCAATAGCCAATATGCCCACACTAGCACAACAAGCTTACCTTGCATCTCTACAGCAGGTCATGGCCACTACCTCAAACTTGACTACAATGGCAACACCTCATGTTGCTCAAAATACAATTACTCACATGTAGCAGCAAATGCAAAATCTAACTCGGACAAGCCCAAGGAAGCAAGGAAGACACCCTTTTCACTGCTGAACTCATGAATAAGCCAATGCCAGAGAAAATGAAAATTCCTCACTTTGAACCATATGACGGGACTGAAGACCCGATGATCACTTGAGTTGTTATGAAAATATTATGATGCCTGCTGGTTTCTCGAATGTGGCTGTGTGTCAATCTTTTCCATCAATACTCATGGGAAATGCCCAGATGTAGTATTCCGGTCTTGAAGTAGAATTTATAGGTTCGTGGGAAGACTTCAACAAGGCATTCACGAACTACTTCCTTGGGAGGAAAGCTTGCACATGGGTACCAACTCACCTTTTTGTTGTGAGACAAAACAAGAAGGAGTCCTTGATAAGTTACATAGGCCACTTTAGTAATGAAGTGTTAAAGGTATGTATGTTGGCCGAAAATGAGTTTGTACTCTTAATGGTTGGGGGATTTTAGCCGAATTTAGAATGTCAAAGAATTGGCAAAAAAGCTCACAAAAAAAAGACAAAAGTTCTTGCAAAGAGCCTTAGAGTTCATAAATGTTGAGGACATTGTGGCACTTAGTGTGGAACAACACAAAAGGAAATCTAGGCAGGTAGACTACCAAGGGCCTTCTAAAAGGCAAAGGCATGATGGGATATCATGGCCAAATCCTAACCTCCCTCAAAGGAAATTACAAGTGAAACCTGAGAAATAGTGAAGTTCACACCACTCACAACCCCAAGATCTATTATTCTTCATGCCATCTAAGACAAACAAATATCTTAAGTGGCTAAAAGCCAAGAAAGGCAAACAAATAGGCCTCAAAGCAGATCATTATTGTGAAATTCATAAGATTATTGGACGCAAAACCGATAATTGTAAATTGCTCAAAGAGCAAATTGAAAAATTGATTAAAGAATGGAAGCTCAACAAGTACACCAAGTACTATGGTGATCGAAGCAACAATGTTTGCAAAGAATACACCAAATTTAAGAAGAAGGATGATGAGGGGTGTTACCACAACACAAAAATGGGAGAATTACAAG
>KK900621.1:2364-22304 GCA_000696445.1 Aquilaria agallochum
TGCCCCTTCGGGAAATATGCCCGTAGTTCGGGGAGTTCCCTAATTCAGGGTTCCGCCTTCGGGGAGATTCTCTTCGGCTGCAATAGCTGATTCTTCATCTCCGAAGGTGATCTGTTTAGTACCTCGGGTGGCTAATAGTATCATCGAGT
Source organism: Aquilaria agallochum (assembly GCA_000696445.1). NCBI lineage: Eukaryota > Viridiplantae > Streptophyta > Magnoliopsida > Malvales > Thymelaeaceae > Aquilaria > Aquilaria agallochum. The sequence continues at coordinate 2,514 of KK900621.1, forward strand.
TTCCTAACGCTCCGAGTTCGGGTCAGATAGAGGCGATAGCCCTTCGGCTATCAGACATGGTATGAAAGTTTGGACACATGAATGGGCACCAAGTGCGGTAAGTGTGCACATAATTGTGTTTGTACATAAAATTTTGCATGAATGCCATATTGACATGTTATGAGGTTTTGATCAATGTCTACACTGCCAAATGATCTTGTATGTGAATATGTGTGTGATGGTTAGACTAATATATGCATCTTTGCATAAAGACCAAGAGGTCCGCTTGGATAATCATAGCGGGCATGTTTTGCTTGGCCTATAGGACATGCATTGCGTAGGACATAAGCTCACTAAATTTGATCACTATTTTTAAGTACTCAAAGTGGTAGCATCTTACCTCAATTGAAGAGAATAAGTAGGAAATCAAGTATCAATACCAAGAAATTTGGTTCTACTAAGGGTTCCTATGGTTCCAAACAAATTCAACACGTAAGGCACCAATTCAAGCTTATTCTCACTAGACCCAAGCTCAAGGAAGCTCAAGAAACTAAGAACATGAACAAATAGGGCAAAATGTTACCTAGGCTCATGCTTTAAAAATGTCAGCCAAGTGCTCCCACACCAAAATTGTGCAAAATCAAGCTCCTTCTTTCATGGGCACCTCATAAGGCTTTGATTTCCTCCAAGAATTCATGTTTTTGGTGAAATAGTGGCTTCTTTTTTTCCGAAATTGGTTTTAAAATGAACCTTCCTCCTAAGTCCCCTAACATATTTATTTTTGCAAATAAACCTTATGCCCAGACAGGGGAAAAGGTCAAAACAAATCCAATAACTTTCACAACTTATCTAAGTAATTCCTATGTCTTCATGATTTTCTGTTTGAGTCATATATCTTGGAAAACATGATATCTATTAGTCCTATAACTAGAAAACTTAACGGAAATCCTATGTGGCAGTTAACACATGCTAAAACAATGAGAAAAATATCAAAATTAGTCATCTAACCTTGCAACTTTTCTAATTAATTCACTAGGTCCCTATTTTGTCACAATTCACTCCTAGATTCAAAAGAAATCTAGAATTGTGTAACTCTAATTGAAAGGTGCAGGTTAGGTTCTTACTTTTGTGCCTAAAATTTTTAGAAAATGTTCAAAATAGTCCATTTATTCTTCTTCTTCTTCTTTTTTTCTTAATATACTATTATATTTTCTATGTTTTGGGGCCATTGATTGCCATTATGTCAATGGAATATACTGTGAGAATGAAGATATTACATCACTTGAGCCATTTAGAAACTAGCGTGTTACCTACTTAGCAATCATTTGAAAAAATTAGTTTAGAAAGTAATTAATTATTTATGAGTTATCCAACTCAATTTTTTTTTTAAAATACTAGTTTTTAAAAAATATTTTAAAAATATTGTTTTATCATGGAATCCATAAAGTACATTTTGTAGATAAATAGGAAGATTAATTAATTACAAAATTGTGTAGCAGTATAGTCAAGCCATCGACATCTGGATCAGGTTTGAGGTTGTTCAACTCCAGCTTTCTCACTAGAACATGATCTGGTGGTTGCTTGGCGGGTTGTTTTTATTCTTTTTTTTATTGGGAATTTTTTGTTTCTAGAAGCTTTGTATGTTTTTAATGTTTGAATCATGGTTAGTGTTACCACTTAAAATTTTGTATTTTATGATTGGAAAGTATGAAAATTGTTCTTTGTTCTTCACTATCGGGGAGGAAAGAGGAGAAAATGCAACTAGTTTGTGCTTGAATGACAACAGCAGCAAAAGAGAATATCTAGGGTTTTGGGGGTGTGCTGCAAAAAAAAAAGAACCTGGTGAATTAATTAGAAAAGTTATGAAGTTATATGTCTAATTTTGATTTTTTCCCATTGTTTTTAATAGTCGTTATCTGTGACATAAGATTTCCATCAAGTTTTCCCATTATAGGACTAACAGAGATCATGTTTTTTAAGATATAGGACTCAAATAGAAAGTCGTGATGATATAGGACTTACTTAGAAAAGTTGCTGAAGTTATTGGACCTTTTTTGACCTTTCCCCACCCAAATAGTGCCATAAGATTTGGCAATTTAGTCCAACTCTTTGGGTTCTTTTCACTTAGGTCCATTAGATAAACTTATCAGCTTAAAACTAAACTTATCACCTTGGGGTGTAAAATGACCATTTTGCCCTCAATGTTACTTTAGTTCCAAAATGACCTAGGAACCATCAACCCTTGTAAACACTTACTTACTTGCTTATGCAAACTATTTGAGGCATTAAACTAGGGATTATGTCTATTCCAAACACTTACTTACTTGCTTATGCAAACTTTCACAACTAGTCTGGAATAGAAACATTCACAACTAGTCTTGAATGGAAACATTCAGAACTTGTTCAGAGTGGAATGGAAGCATTCAGGACTTGTTCTAAATAGAATGGAAACATTCACAATGAGTTTGGAATAAAAACATTCACAACTTTTTTATAATAGAATGGAAAGATTCACAACTAGTTTGTAATAGAAACATTCTCAACATGTTTGGAATAGAAATATTCATGACTAGTTTAGTATAGAAATAATCACAACTTGTTTAGAATGGAATGAAAACTTCCACAACTAGTTTGAAATAGAACAATTGATAACTTATTTAGAGTGGAATGGAAACATTCACAAGTAGTTTGGAATAGAGATATTCACAACTTGGTTATAATGGAATTGAAACATTCAAAACAAGTTTGGAAGAGAAACATTCATAACTAGTATGGAATGGAATGGAAACATTCACTTTGGAATAGAAACAATCACAACTAGTTTTGCATTGAATGGAAACATTTACAACTAGTTTGGAATAGAAGTATTAACAAATTGTTTTAAATAAAAACATTTACAAATTGTTTGGAATGGAAAGATTCACAACTAGTTTGGAATAAAAGCATTCACAACTAGTTTGGAAAAGAAACATTTATAACCTGTTTGGAAGCATTCACAACTGGTTTGGAATAGAAACATTCACAACTAGTTTTGAAAAGAAAGATTGACGACTTGTTTAGAATGGATTGGAAACATTCACAACTTGTTTGAAATAGAATGGAGAAATTTAGAACAGGTTCGGAATAAAAACATTCAGAACTAGTGTAAAAAGAAACATTCACAACTTGTTTATAAATGGAATGAAAATATGCACAATTTTTTTTTGAATTGGATGGAAACAATCACAATGAGTTTGTAATAGAAACTTTCATAACTAGTTTGGAATAGAAATATTCACAACTTGTTTAGAATGGAATGGAAACTTTCACTTTTGGAATAAAAATAATCATAACTAGTTTTGAATGGAATAGAAATGTTCACCCCTAGTTTGGAATAGAAACGTTCACCAATTGTTTGAAATAAAAACGTTCACAAATTGTTTGGAATGGAAACATTCACAACATGTTCAGAGTGTAATGGAAACATTCACAACTTGTTTAGAATGGAAACATTCATAATTAGTTTGGTATAAAAACATTCATAACCGATTTAGAATGGAATGGAAATGTTCACAACTATTTTGGATTGGAAACAATCATAACTTCTTTCGAATAGATACATTCACAACTAGTCTGGAATGTAAATATTCACAACATGTTTAGAAAGGACTGGAAACAATCACAACTTATTTGGAATAGGATGGAAATGTTCGTAGCTAGTTTGGAATAGAAACATTCACAACTTGTTTATAATGGAATGAAAACATTCACAACCAGTTTGTAATAGAAACATTCACAACTTATTTGGAATAGAAACATTCATAACGTATTTAGAATAGAAACATTCACAACTTGTTTACAATGGAATAGAAAATTCCACAACTAGTTTGGAATAGAAACATTCGCAACTTGTTTATAATGAAATGGAAACATTCACTACTAGTTTAGAATGGAAACATTCATGACTAGTTTAGAATGGAACTTTGGAGTATAAAGAATCACAAGTAGTTTTGAGTAGAATGGAAACAATCACCACTAGTTTGGAATAGAAGCATTCACAAATTGTTTGGAATAAAAACATTCACAACTTCTTTAGAATATAATGGAAACATTCACAACTAGTTTTGAATAGAAACAATCACAACTTGTGTAGAATGGAAACATTCACAACTAGTTTCGTATAAAAACATTCATAACTTGTTTAGAATTGAATGGAAAGATTCACAACTTGTTTAGAAAAGAATGGAAATGTTCACAACTAGTTTGGATTGGAAACAATCATAACTTGTTTGGAATAGATACATTCACAACTAGTCTGGAATGTAAACATTCACAACTTGCTGAAAATGTAATGAAAACATTCACAACTAGTTTCGAATAGAAACATTCACAACGTGTTTATAATGGAAACATTCACAACTAGTTCGGTATAAAAACATTCATAACTTGTTTAGAATGGAATGAAAAGATTCACTACTTGTTTAGAATGGAATGGAAACATTCAAAACTAGTTTGGATTGCAAATGATCACAACTTGTTTCGAATACATAGATTCATAACCAGTCTCAAATGTAAACATTCACAACTAGTTTAAAAAAGAAACATTCACTACTTCTTTAGAATGGAAACATTCACAACTAGTTTGGTATAAAAACATTCATAACTTGTTTAGAATGGAATGGAAAGATTCACAACTTGTTTAGAATGGAATGGAAACCTTCACAACTTGTTTGGAATAGAGACACTCACAACTAGTCTATAATGTAAACAGTCACAACAAGTTTAGAATGGACTATAAACTTTCACAACTTGTTTGGAATAGGGCGGAAACATTCATAGCTAGTTTGGAATAGAAACATTCACAACTTGTTTATAATGGAATAGAAACATTCGCAACTTGTTTGAAATAGTAACATTCACAACTTGTTTATAATGGAATAGAAACATTCGCAACTTGTTTGAAATAGAAACATTAACAACTAGTTTATAATGGAATAGAAACATTTGCAACCAGTTTGGAATAGAAACATTCACAACTTGTTTCAAATAGAAACATTCACAACTTATTTAGAATGGAAACATTCACAACTTGTTTAGAATGGAATGGAAGGTTCCACAACTAGTTTGGAATAGAAATATCGCAACTTGTTTATAACAGAATGGAAACATTCATGACTAGTTCATAATGGAATGGAACCATTCACTTTGGAATAGAAATAATCATAAGTAGTTTTGAGTAGAACGGAAACATTCACCGCTAATTTGGAATAGAAGCATTCACAAATTGTTTGAAATAAAAACATTCACAAATTCTTTGGAATGGAAACTTTCACAACCTGTTTAGAATGTAATCAAAACAATCACAGCTGGTTTCGAATAGAAACATTCACAATATGTTTAGAGTGGGCATTCACAAGTAGTTTCGAATAGAAACATTGACAACTTGTTTTGAATAGAAAGATTGATGACTTGTTTAGAATGGAATGGAAATATACGCAATTTTTTTGGAATGGAATGGAAACAATCAAAAGGAGTTTGGAATAGAAACATTCACAACTAGTTTGGAATAGAATCATTCATAACTTATTTAGAATGGAATGGAAACATTCACAATAGGTTTGGAGTAGAAACATTCACAACTTGTTTGGAATAGAAATTTTCACAACTTGTTTACGATCAACTAGAAACATTGACAACTTGTTTTGAATAAAAATATTGATGACTTGTTTAGAGTAGAATGGAAATATTCACAATTTGTTTGCAATGGAATGGAAATAATCACAAAGAGTTTGGAATAGAAACATTCACAACTAGTTTGGAATAGAAGCATTCATAACTTGTTTAGAGTGGAATGGAAACATTCACAACAGGTTTGGAGTAGAAACATTCACAACTTGTTTCGATTAGAAAGTTTCACAACTTGTTTAAAATCAACTAGAAACATTCACAATTTGTTGGTAATGGATTGGAAAGACTCACATCTAGTTTGAAATAAAAACATTCATAACTTGTTTGGAATAGAAACATTCAAAACATGTTTAGAATGTAATGTAAACATTCACAACGAGTTTGGAATAGAAATATTCAGAACCGGTTCCGAATAGAAACATTCACAACTTTTTTGGAATGAAATGGGAACATTCAGTACTAGTTTGGAATGGAAACATTCACAAGTTCAGAATATAAATGTTCATAACTTGTTTAGAGTGGAATGGATACATTTACAATTACTTTGGTATAGAAACATTCATAACTTGTTTAGAATAGAATGGAAACATTCACAACTTGTTAGGAAAAGAATGGAAACATTCACAGCTAGTTTGGAATTGAAACATTCATAACTTGTTAGGAAAAGAATGGAAACATCACAGCTAGGTTAGAATAGAAACATTCATAACTTGTTTAGAATCAAATGGAAGCATTCACACCTGGTTTGGAAGAAAGACATTCACAACTAGTTTGGAATATAATGGAAATAGTTAGAGCTAGTTTGGGATAGAAACATTGATAACTTGTTTAGAATTAAATGGAAACATTCACACCTAGTTTGAAGTATAGACATTCACAGCTAATTTGGAATAGAAATGTTCATAGCTTGTTTACAACAGAATAAAAACATTCACAACTTGCTTGGAATGGAATGGAAACATTCACAACTAGTTTGGACTAGAAACATTCACAAATTGTTTAAAATGGAATGGAAACAATCAAAACTAGTTTAGAATAGAAACATTCATAACTAGTTTGGAAAAAAAATTCAAAACCTATTTTGAATAGAGCCATTCACAAGTAGTTTGGAGTAGAAACATTCACAACTAACAAGAATGGAACGGAGATATTCAAAACTAGTTTGGAATAGAAAGATTCACAACAGGTTCGGAATATAAACAATAACAAATTTTTTGGAATAGAAATAATAACAACTTTTTTGGAAGAGAAACATTGTCAACTTGCTTGGAATAGAAAGATTCATAACTAGTTTGGAATAGAAACATTCACAACTTGTTTGGAATAGAAACATTCATAACTTGTTTAGCGTGGAATGGAAACATTCACAACTAGCTTGGAATAGAAATATTCACAACAAGTTCGTAATAAAAACATTCATAACTTGTCTATATTGAAATGAAAAAATTCACAAATAGTTTAGAATAAAAAACATTCATAACCAATTTGGAATCGAAACATTCACAACATGTTTGGAATAGAAACTTTCACAACTTCTTTAGAATGGAATCGAAATAGTCACAATTTGTTGGGAATAGAATGGAAGCAATCACATCTTGTTTGGAATAGAAACATTCATAACTAGTTTGGAATAGAAACTTTTACAACTTGTTTAGAATGTAGTGGAAACATTCATAAGAAGTTTGGAATTGAAACATCCACAACTAGTTTGGAATTAAAACATCACAACTTGTTTAGAATGGAATAGAGGCATCTACAACTTGTTCGGAATGAAATGGAAACTTTCACAACTAGTTTGGAATGGAAACATTCACAACTAGTTTGGAATATGAACATTCACAACTTGTTTAGAGTGGATTGGAAACTTTCACAACTAGTTTGGTATAGGAACTTTCACAACTAGTTTGGAATGGAAACATTCAAAACTTATTTAGAATGGAATGGAAACGATCATAACATGTTTAGAATAGAATTAAAACATTTAGAACTAGTTTGTAATAGAAACATTTATAACTTGTTTAGAACTGAATGAAAAGATTCACACCTAGTTTGTAGTAAAGATATTCACTGCTAGTTTGGAATAGAAATATTCCCAACTTATTTAGAATACAATGAAAACATTCACAACTTATTTGGAATGGAATGGAAACATTCACAACTAGTTTGGAATAGAAACATTCATATCTACTTCAAAAAAAAATTCACAAGCTATTTGGAATAAAGACATTCATAACTAGTTTGGAGTAGAAACATTAACAACTAACAAGAATCCAATGAAAACATTCAAAACTAGTTCGAAACTGAATGATTCACAACAGGTTTGGAATAGAAACATTCACAACTTGTTTGGAACAGAAACATTGACAACTACCTTTGAATAAAAAAGTTCACAACTAGTTTGAAATTGAAACATTCACAACTTGTTTAGAATGGAATTGAAACATTCACAACTAGCATGGAATTAAAATATTCACATCTAGTTTGGAATAGAAACATTCACAAATTGTTTGCAATAGAAACATTAATAACCTGCTTAGATTGAAATGGAAACATTCACAAATTTTCTGGGATACAAACATTCATAACTAGTTTGGAATAAAAACATTCACAAGTTGCTTAGAATAGAAGCATTCACAACTTGTTTGGAATAGAAACACACAACTTCTTTAGAATTTAATGGAGACATTCATAACTAGTTTGGAATGGAATGGAAACATTCACAGGTAGTTTGGAATAGAAACATTCACAACTTGTTGGGAATGGAATCGAGACATTCATAATAAGTTTTAAATAGAAAAATCCATAACTAGTTTATAATGGAAAAAAAACATTCCCAACTAGTTCAGAATAGAAACATTTAGAACTTGTTTAGAAAACAATGGAAACATTCACAACCTGTTTGAAATGGAGTTGAAACATTCACAACCAATTTAGATTGGAAACATTCACAACTAGATTAGAATATAAACATTCAAAACATGTTTAGAATGGAATGGAAACATTCACAACTAGTTTTGAACAGAAACATTCACAACTAGTTTGGAATAGAAACAACCATAACTTGTTTAGAATGGAACGAAAACATTCACTACTTGTTTGGAAAGGAATGGAAACATTGACAACTTAGTTGGAGTGGAAACATTCTGAAGTAGTTTTGAATAAAAACATTCACAACATGTTTAGAATGTGATGGGAAACATCTACAGCTTGTCTGGAGTGGAAAGGAAACATTCACAACTAGTTTTCAATGGAAACATTCACTACTATTTTGGAATAGAAACATTCAAAATTTGTTTAGAATGGAGTGGAAATATTAAAACTAGTTTGGAATACAAACATTCACAGCTAATTTGGAAAAGAGACATTAACGAGTTGTTTAGAAGGGAATGGAAATATTTACAAATTGTTTGGAATGTAAACATTCACAATTTTTTTATAATGAAATGGAAACCTTCACAACATGTTTAGAATTGAATTGAAACATTCACAACTAGTTTGGAATATAAACTTTCTAAACTTGTTCAGAATGGAATGGTAACATTCACAACTTGTTTGGAATATAAAAATTCATAGCTTGTTCAGAATGGAGTGGAATCATTCGCAGCTTGTTTGGAATAGAGTGGTAACGTTCACAACTAGTTTGCAGTCAACACAATCACAATTAGTTTGGAATAAAACAATAAGAACTTGTTTAGAATAATATGCAAATATTCACAAGTTGTTTGGAGTAGAATGAAAACATTCACAACTAGTTTGGACTAGCAACATTCACAACTTGCTTAGAATGAAGTAAATACATTCACAACTACTTCAGAATAGAGACTTTCACAACTAGTTTTGAATAGAAACATTCATAATTTGTTTAGAATGAAATGGAAACATTAACAACTAGTTTGGAATAAAAACTCTCATAACTTGTTTACATTGGAATGGAAACATTCACAACTTGTGTGGAATGGAATGAAAACATTTACAACTAGTTTGGAATGAACACAATCATAGCTAGATTGGAATATAAACATTCACAACTGGCTTAGAATGCAAACTTTCTTAGAATGCAATGGAAACAATCAGAACTAGCTTGGAATAAAAAGAATAACAACTTGTTTAGAATAGAAAGGAAACATTCACAACTTATTTAGAGTGGAATGGAAACATTCACAACTAGTTTGGGCTAGCGACATTTACAACTTGTTTAGAATGGAATTGAAACATTTAAAACTAGTTTGGAATAGAGACATTCACAACTTATTAACAACAGAATGCAAACATTCACAACTTGTTTGGAATGGAAACATTTAGAACTAGTTTGGAATAGAACCATTCATAACTTGTTTAGAATGGAATCGAAACATTGAAAACTAGTTTAGAAGAAAAAGACTCACAACTAGTTTTGAATAGAAATATTCAGAACTTGTCTAGAATGGAATGGAAACATTCAGAACTAGTTTTGAACATAAACATAGTTTAGAAGAGAAAGACTCACAACTAGTTTTGAATAAAAATATTCAAAACTTGTCTAGAATGGAATGGAAACATTCAGAACTAGTTTCGAACATAAACATTCACAACTAATTTGAATTAGCAACAATCATAACTTGTTTCGAAAGCAACGAGAAGATTCAGAACTTATTTGGAATGGAGTGGAAACATTCAAAACTAGTTTGGAAAGGAAATAGTCACAACAAGTTTAGACTAGAAACAATTTCAACATATTTAGAATGGAATGGAAACATTCACAACTAGTTTTGAATAGAAACATTAACATCTAGTTTGGAATAGAAACATTCACAACTAGTCTGGAATATAAACATTCACAACTTGTTTAGAATGGGATGGAGACATTTACAACTTTTTTAGAATGGAATGGAAATGTTCACAACTAGCTTGGATTGGAAACAATCACAACTAGTTTGGAATAGAAACATTCACAACTTGTTTAGCTTGGAATGGAAACTTTCCAACTAGTTTGGATTAGAAACATTCACAACTAGTCTGGAATGAAAAGATTCGCAACTTGTTTAGAATGGAATTGAAACATTCATGACTTGTTGGGAATAAGATGGAAACATTGATAGCTAGTTTGGTATAGAAATGTTCACAACTTATTTGTAATGGAATAGAAACGATCACAACTTGTTTGTAATAGAAACACTCAAAACTTGTTTTGAATAGACATATTCACAAACTGTTTAGAATAAAAACATTCACAACTTGTTTAGAATGGAGTGGAAACTTCTACAACTACTTTGAAATAGAAACATGCCTAACTTATTTAGAAAGGAATGGAAACATCACAACTAGTTTGGAAAAAAAAATTCATAACTAGTTTGGAATAGAACATTAACAAATAGTTTAGAATGGAATGGAAACATTCACTTTGGAATAGAAACAATAACAACAAGTTTTGAATGGATTGGAAACAATAGAAACAATCACAACTAGTTTCAAATGGAGTGGAAACATTCATAAATAGTTTGGAACAAAAACTTTCACAAATTGCTTGGAATAAAAACATTCAGAACTTTGTTAGAATGCAATGGATACATTCACAAATAGATTGGAATAAAAACATTCATAACTTGTTTAGAATGGAAATATTCACAACTAGATTGGAATAAAAGCATTCATAACTAGTTTGGAAAGGAAGCATTCACAACTAGTTTGCAATAGAAACATTTACATCCTGTTTGGAAAAATTCACAACTAGTTTCCAATACAAATAATCACAACTAGTTTGGGGCAAAGACATTCACAACTTGTTTAGAATGGAATGGAAACATTCATAATAGGTTTTGAATAGAAACATTAAAACTAGTACGGAATGGAATAAAAACATTCACAATTTGTTTGGAATAGAATGGAAGCAATGACAACTAGTTTTGAATAGAAACATTCACACCTAGTTTTGGAATAGAAACTTCGACAACTTGATTATAGTGGAATGAAAACATTCACATTTTATTAGTAATGGAATGGATACATTCACATCTGGTTTGGAATAGAAACATTCATAACTAGTTTGGAATAGAAACATTCACAACTTGTATAGAATAGGATGGAAACATTCACAGCAAGTTTGAAATAGAAACATTCACAACAAGTTTGGAATAGAAACATTTGCAGCTTATTTAGAGTGGAATAAGAATGTTCGCAATTTGTTTTGAATGAAATGGAAACATTAACAACTTGTTCGGAAAGGAAAAATTCACAAGTCTAGAATAGAAATATTATGAACTTGTTTAGATTGGAATGAAAACATTCACAACTAGTTTGCGATAGAAACATTTACAACTAGATTGGAATGGTAACATTCACAACTTATTTAGAATGGAATGGAAACATTCAGAACTTGTTTGGAAGATAATAGAAACATTTGCAGCCTATTTAGAATAAAAACATTCACAACTTGTTTAGGAATGGAAACATTCACAACTAGCTTTGGAATTGAGATATTGACAACTAGTTTGGGATAGAAAAATTCACAACTTGTTTAGAATATGATGAAAACATTCAAAACTTCTTTAGAATGGAATGCAAACATTCACAACTACTTTGGAAAGGAAACATTCAAAAATTCTTTAGAATGGAATGGAAACATTCACAACTAGTTTGGAAAAAGAAACCTTCATAACTAGTTGGCAAAAAAAACATTCACAGCTGGTTTGGAATAGAAACATTTTCAACTAGTTTGGAATAGAAGCATTCGCAACTAAGTAGAATGGAAGCATTTAGAAATTATTTGCAATGGAAAGATTCGCAACTAGTTTGGAATAGAAACATTCATAACTAGTTTGGGAAAAAACATTCATAACTTGTTTGGAATGTAAACATTTACAACAAGTTTGGGATAGGAACATTCAAAACTTGTTCAAATTGTAAACATTCACAACTAGTTTGGAAGAGAATGATTCACAACTAGTTTGGAATGGACATGTTCACAACTTGTTTGGAATAGAATCATTCACAACTAGCTTCGAATAGAAACAATCACAAGTAATTTGGAATAGAAACATTGTCAACTATTTTTAATGGATTGGAAACAATCACAACTAGTTTGGAAAAGAAACATTACAATTAGTTTGGAGAAGAAACATTCAGAACTTGTTTTCAATAGAAACATTCACAACTTGTTTAGATTGAAATGGAAACATTGACAACTAGTCTGGAGTAGGATCATTCACAACTAGTTTAGAATACGGACATTCATAAGTTGTTTGGAGTAGAAACATTAACAACATGTTTAGAATTTGATAGAAACATTCATGACTAGTTTGGAATGGAATTAAAAATTCACAATGAGTTTGGAGTTGAAACATTCATAACTTATTTGGAATGAAACGGAGACATTCACAACTAGTTTGGAATAGAAACATTAACAGCTAGTTTGGAATAGAAACTTCCACAACTTGTTTAGAGTGGAATGGAAACATTTACAACTAATTTGGAATAGAAACTTTAAAAACTTATTTAGAATGGAATGGAAACATTCACAACTAATTCGGAATAGAAACATTCATAATTTGTTTATAATGGAATGGAAACATTCATAACTAATTTAGAGTGGAATGGAAACATTCACTTTGGAATAGAAACAATTAGAACCTGTTTTGAATTGAATGGAAACATTCACAACTAGTTTGCAAAATCAAACATTCACAGCTAGATTAGAATAGAAACGTTCACTACTTGTTTATAATGTAATGGCAACATTCGTAACTAGTTCGGAATAGAGACATTCATAACTTGTTTAGAATGGAAACATTCACAACTAGTTTGGAATTCCAATGTTCACAACTTGTTTAGAATGAAATGGAAATAGTCACAATTTGTTTGGAATGGGATAGAAACATTCACTACAATTTTTGAATAGAAACATTCACAGCTTGTTTAGAGTAAAATGGAAACAATCACAATAGGTTTGGAATATAAACATTCACAACTAGTATGAAATGGAAACATTCATAACTCATTTGGAATGGAATGGTAATATTCAGAATTTTTTTGGAATTTAATGGAAACAATAGCAACTAGTTTGGAATAGAAACATTCACAACTAGTTTGGAAGAAAAACTTCCATAACTTGTTTAGAATGGAGTTAAAACATTCACAATTTATTGGGAATGGAATGAAAACATTCACATCTACTTTGGAATTGAAGCATTCAAACTAGTTTGGGATAAAAACATTCACAACTTGTTTAGCATGTAATGGAAACATTCGAAACAAGTTTGGAATAAAACATTCGCAACTGATTTGGAATAGAAAGATTCACAACTTGTTTAAAATGGAATAGAAACATTCACAACATGTTCGAAATGAAATGGAAACATTGACAACTGGCTTGGAATGGAAACATTTATAACTAGTTTAGAATAGAAACATTTAGAACTTGTTTAGAATGGAATGGAAAGATTCATAACTAGTTTGGTATAGAAACATTCACAAGTTTTTTAAAATGGAATGGAAACATTCCAAGCTTGTTTGCAGTATAATGGAAACATTTGTAGTTAATTTGGAATAGAAACATTCACAACTTATTTAGAATTGAATGGAAACATTCACAACTTATTTTTGAATAGAGACATTCACACCTAGTGTGAAATAGAAACATTCACAACTTTTTTAATGTAGAATGAAAACATTCACAACTTGTTTAGAATGGAACAAAAATATTCGCAACTAGTTTGGAAAATAAACATTCATAAATTGCTTATAATGAAATGGAAACAATCAAAACTGGTTTGCAACAAAAACATTCAAAACTAGTTTGAAAAAAAAACCTTCACAACTTGTTTGGAATAGAAACATTCACAAGCGGTTTGGAAAATAAACATTCACAACTAGTTTTGAATAGAAATATTCACAACCAATTAGAATCGAATACAAACATTAAAAAATAGTTTGGAATGGAAAGATTCACAACTAATTTGCAACAGAAATATTCACAACTTCTTTAGAATAGAAACATTCACAATTAGGTTGGAATTGAAACTTTAACAACTAGTTTGGAATAGAAACATTCACAACTTTTTTAGAATGCAATGGAAACATTCACAACTAGATTGCAATAGAAACTTTCACAACTAGTTCGGTATAGAAACATTCACAACTTGTTTACGATAGAAATGTTCACAACTTGTTTATATTGAAATTGAAACATTCAAAACTAGTCTAGAATCAAAAGATTCGCAAAAAGTTTGGGAAATAAACATTTGTAACTTTTTTTGGAATAGAAGCATTCACAACTTGTTTAGATTTGGTGGAAACATACACAACTTGTTTGAATTAAAAACATTCAAAAATTATTTAAAATGGAATAGAGACATTCAAAACTAGTTTGGAAACAAAACATTCATAACTAGTTTAGATTGGAAAAGAAACATTCACAACTAGTTTGGTATAGAAACATTCACAACTTATTTAGAAAGGAATGGAAACATTCACAATTTGTTTGGAATGGAATGGAAACATTCACAACCAGTTTGGAATCAAAACATTGACAACTAGATTAGAGCAGAAACATTCAAACCTGTTTAGAATGGAAGGGAAACATTCATAACTAGTTTGGAATAGAAACATTCACAACTTGATAACAATACAAGCATTCATAACTTGCTTAGAATGGAACGGAAACATTCAAAACTTGTTGGGAGTGGAATGGAAGCACAAACAAGTTGTTTCAAATAAAAACATACATGACTTGTTTAGAATGAAATGGAAACATTCATAACTTGTTTAGAATAGGTTGGAAACATTTGTAACTAGTTTCGATTAGAAACATTCATTACTAATTTGGAATAGAAACATTCACAACTTGTTTAGAATGGAATGGAAACATTCACAACTTGTTTAGAATAGAATGGAAACATTCACAATTAGTTTGGAACAGAAACATTCACAACTAATTTGGAATAGAAACATTCACAACTTGTTTGGAAAGGAATGAAAATATTCACAGCTTGTTTGAAATGGATTGGAAACATTCACAACCCATTTTGGATAAAATGGAAACATGCATATGTTTAGAATTGAATGGAAACATTCACAACTAGCTTGGAATAGAAACGTTCACAACTAGCTTGGAATAGAAACATTCACAGCTTGTTTAGAATGGAGTGGAAACATTCACAACTTGCATCGAATAGAATGGAAACATTCATAATGACTTTGGAATGGAAAGATTCATAACTAGTTTGGAAGAGAGATTTTCATAACTTGTTTCGAATGGAAAGGAAACATTCACAACTAATTTGGAATAGAAACATTGACAACTTGTTTAGAAATGAATGAAAACATTCACAACTTGTTTGGAATGCAATGGTGACATTCACAACTAGTATGAAATAGGAAGAATCACAACTAGTTTAGAATAGAAACATTCACTACTTGTTTAGAATGAAATGGAAGCTTTCAAAACTAGTTTGGGGTAGAAACAGTAGCAACTGGTTTTGTATAGAAACATTTACAACCTTTTTGGTGATAGAATTGTTCGCAACTTGTTTATATTGAAATGGAAACATTCACAACTTTTCTAGAATAGAATCATTCACAACTAGTTTGTAATAGAAACATTCACTACTTGTTTGGAATAAAAACATTCATAACTTGTTTAGAATTTGATGGAAAAATTCATAACTAGTTTGGAATGGAAACATTCACAACTTATTTAGAATGGAATGGAAACATTCGCAACTTGTTCAAAATGGAATGGAAACATTCAAAACTAGTTTGGATTAGAAACAATCACAACTATCTTGGAATAGAAACATTTACAACTTGTTTAGAAAGGAATGGAAAAGTTCACAAGTTGTTTTGGAATGGAATGGTGACATCCACAACTAGTTTCAAATGGAAAGAATCCCAACTAGTTTAGAATGGAAACATTCACAATTTGTTTAGAATGGAATGGAAACATGAAAAACTAGTTTGGAAGAGAAACAGTCACAACTAGTTTGGAATAGAAACATTTATAACTTGTTTAGAATTGAATGGAAACATTCACAACTTGCTTTGTTGCCACCTCAAAAAAATGGGAGAATTACAAAGTGTGGCATAATGGTCAAGAACCATTATATTGTCTAATTCTTACCATAGGGATTGAAGTGTGAGGGGTAAAAGGTATGATCAACAGTTCCTTAAATTTTTTTAAGTTGGTAACTTGGCTCCCAAGAAAAGCCTTAAGGATTGCTTGTTTGTCAAGTAACCTATGGACTTTTTTGTAAGGTTTTGGAAATTCAAGTACTTATTTACAAAACTCTCAAGAAAGAGCTTTGGAGAGTTTTGGGAAGGATATGAATGGTATAAAAGTACTATTGGAGGACTAAATTAGTTATGGAAGACAAATTTGGACAATGAAAACACAACAGGCATTAAGGACCTAAGTGTCATAATGTAAGCCATTGAATGTCAGAGCTTTTTACTTTAAGTCAAATGCATAAATTATTATGCCATCCCACACAAGGAGAGGTGGCTATGGCATGTTGGGGAAGTCAAATGTGGGCCAAGAAATTAAGACAAAGAAACCATGGTTTTGTAGCCAGGAAAATGACAAAAAGCATGGTTAAGGCTATTAAGGGTGTTTAGTGCAGTAAAGCCTATTTAAGTAGTTATTTCCTTTTTTTATTCTCCTATATTCAAACCATACCAAGCACTACTCACCTCTATAGCTCCTCCATAGCCACCAAACCTTCAAGCTTGCAATTAGTTGCAATTGAAATCAAGAAAGAGCAATTGGAAGCATACTAGTGTTATTGCCTGGGTGCATGAAGAATCAAGTGCAAAATTTTGCATACCCATCAAGGTAAGGAGTTATCTTGCTTTCATGGAATGTTTGCTGTATTTTTGAGCATCCATCCAGCTAGGTCTACGCTTGGAAGAGAGCCATAAGCTTGATGAACCAAGCTTAGTAAGGGGAGTGAACGTAGTGAAGGTTTTGTGACCTAGTCTGAAGTGCACAATGATGGCCACAAATTTGGGGTTTCTAGAGCCCTGAAGTTGGTACTAACTAGTGTTAAAAATCTCCTAAGGCCAAGCTTATGCTTGAGGAGGGGTTCCATAGTGATTTGCTTATGTTTATTGCGTGTTTTATGGACTAACCAAGGTTAATTGTTGCTGCCGCATTTCATGTGTTTGTTGTTTGTGTTTGGCTGCTGCATTTGGTTTTTTTATGTTGGATATATGCATTGTGTTTCTTGTGTTTTAGTGTTTTTGGATGCAGGTGATACCATGGGTTATACTACCTTAAGAGTATAAGTGTTCTCCTTACTAAACTTCATAATGAAACTTACTCCCCTCAAATCTGCCCAGTCCAGGCTCACCAGAAAGATCTCATTCAAACTAACAATTTTGGTTTTATTTTTTATCTGAAATGTCAGGTATTTGAAATTCCATGTATCTAGTTGTGATCTGGAAAGTTTGGTGATTTTACGAGCACATTTGGTATTTTTAGTGATGGTGCTTATTGTGTTACGCAGCAGCTGTACGACATCCTGTGTTACCACCTCACAAAATGGGAGAATTATAAGTGTGTCATAATGGCTAAAAACCATTATATTGTGTAATTCTCACCATAGTGATTGTAGTATGGGGGGGAAAAAGGTATGATCAACACCTCCTTAAAAGTGTTCCAAGTTGGTAACTTGGTTGCCAAGAAAAGCCTTAAGGATTGCTTGTTAGTCAAGCAACCTATAGACTTTTTTGTAAGATTTTAGAAATTCGGATACTCAATTGAAAAAATTTTAAAAAATAGATTTGGAGAGTTATGGAAAGGATATGAATGGTATGAAAGTGCTATTGGAGGACCAAATTGCTTATGGAAGACAACTAAGGACAAAGAAAACACAAAAAGGCATAAAGGACCTAAGTGTTCTAATGTAGGCCTTAAGATGTCCATGTCTATGANCTGGGTTTCTAGGGCCGAAACGTTAGTACTAACTACTGTTAAAATCATCCTAAGACCAACCATTAGCTTGAGGAGGGCTGCCACAGTGATTTGGTTATGTTTATTATGTGTTTTATAGACTAACCTGTGGTATATTGTTACTGCTGCATTTCATGTGTTTGTTAGTTGTGTTTGGCTGCTGCATTTGGTTGCTATATCTTGTATATATGCATTGTGGTTTTCTTGTTTTAGTGTCTTTGGATTCAGGTTTTAATGAGGATCACATTACCTTAAGAAACCAAGTGTTACCCTTACTATGTTTCTCAATGAAAATTACTCCCCTCAATTCTGTCATTTCAGGTCCAGCTGACAGATCACCTTCAAACTAACCTTTTTGGTTTGCGTTTTAATCTGAAATTTCGGGTACATGAACTTCCATATGTCTAGTTATGATCTGGAAAGTTCAGTAATTGTAGGAGCACATTTGGTATTTTTAATGGTGGTACTTATTGTGTTGTGCAGCAGCTGTCCAGCATCCTGTTTTTGGAGTCCACTGTGTCTCAGGACCTCCTGTAACCCAGGTTTTATATTTAGCTGAGTTAAGAAGATATTGTAGTGCTTGTATGCATGTACATGTATGGTATGTAAAATGATACAAGTATGTGAACATTTGAGAAATGTTTTGGCTATGTAAGTGATGTGGTGCAAAGCTGCCTAAGTGTGAATGATGGGCTGCTTACTTGTAAATTCTGTTCTGACCTCATAAAGTTGTTAAGAGAAAGGGAATGTAATTCCTATCTGTAATGGACATATATGTGATAGCCTTGGAGGGCTTTCCCCTTGTGAATGAAGTGGTTGCATGGTTTGGAAAAATTGTATGGGCAAAATGGTCCAAAAGTTGCCAGAATTTAGACTGTGGACCTAAAGTTTAATATCTGGCTGTGTAGAATGAATCTTGGTATGAAATTTGTACCACACCTATAGGACATCTAAAGAGTTAACTGGGATTTGGAAGTTCTGGATTTAGAGCCCTGTAGCCAAAGATATGACATTGCAAATTTGGATGAGTTACTGTTCATTTGGTCAGAATTTTGTAACCAACTTAAAAAATCCATAACTTTGTCCATAGGTGGGCTATTGATGTAAAAAAAAATTCCTTGGTTTTCTCTAAGTCTCTACTTGATAATGGAGCAAATAAAACATGGGGCTATGTGGCTAGAATGATACATTTTATTAGTGGAAGTTACAGGTGCAGTAGCTGG
>KK900621.1:22373-58765 GCA_000696445.1 Aquilaria agallochum
CCATGGTGTGCATGAAATGTGCATATGTGTGTGATGGTTGGACCAATATGCATGTGTTTACATAATGCCCAAGAGGGCCACTTGGGTATGCACACTAAGGATAGTGTTCTGATGGCCTACAAAACATTACCAATCCTGGGAGTTTAAATGCACAGTTTTGGCACCATAACTGGATGATCTCGGAGTGGGTAACATCCTGTTTTTTGGAGTGCATTGCGTCTCAAGCTCTCCTATAACTTGGGTATGTGTTTTAACTGAGTTAAGGCCATTATGTAGTGCATGAATGCATGTACATGTAAGACATGTAAAGTTGAAACAAGTATGTGAACATTTGAGGACTGTTTTGCTATGTATGTGAATGTGGTCACAAGTTGTCTAAGTGTGAATGATAGGCTGCTTGTTTGTAAATATTGTTTTGGCCACATAAAGTTGCTACGTGCATGATCATGGAACTTCTATATGTATTGGACATGTATGGGATAGCCTTGGAGAGCTTACCCCTTGTGAATGAAGTGTTTGCACACTTATGAAATTTTGCATGGGCATAATGGTCCAAAAGTAGGCAGAATTTTGACCCTGCACTCAAAGTTCTATGTCTCCCTATGTAGAATGTATCTTGATATAAAATTTTGAGCACAACTACAGCACATCTACAGGTTTAACTGAGCTTTGGAATTTCTACATTTGGGGCCCTGAAGCCAAAGTTATGACATTGGAAAGTTGGCTGAGTTACTGTACATTTGGTCAGAATTTTGTAACTTAGATATTCTATAACTTGGTCCATAAGTGGGCCATTGATGTAAACCAAATTCCATGCTTTGTTTTAAGTCTCTAATTCATAATGAAGCATAGAAAAAAGGGGTTACATGGCTAGATTAATACAGTTTTGGGTGTAGTGGGTGGTTACTTGAACTTAACAAGGTTGCTCAATGTCTGGTAGCCAAGATTAAGACTTGTGCTAGTGTTTTGCTTCCTTTATACCTTGGTGTACATAAAATGTGAATATGTGTGTAATGGTGAGACCGATATGCATGCATTTACATAGTGCCCAAGAGGGCCACTTGGGTATGCACACTAAAGGTATTGTTCTAATGGCCTACAGAAAATATCAACCCTGGGAGTTTTAAATNTACAATTTTGGCACCATAACTATACTACCTTGGAGTGGGTAACAGATGTTGATATTAGAGCATGGTTTGTACATGTACATGTACATATAGTTGCATTTGCATGCTAGCTACATGCGTGAACTCAGTTTGGTCAACAGCTAGTGTCAACTACCATTAAAATACCTACGATCATTATATGTGCTCTATGATGAATCATGAAGAGGAAGCAAACATGGTTGCCATAAGGAAAGGGGAACTACCCATAAGGCCTCTTATTGAACCTAAGCAACAAAGAAATGGATAGGAATAGTGTTACCACCTCCCAAAATGGGAGAATTACAAGTGTGTTATAATGACTAAAAACCATTATATTGTGTATTTCTCACCATAGTGATTGAAGTGTGTGGGGGTAAAAAGCATGATCAACACCTCCTTAAAAGTGTTCCAAGTTAGTAACTTGGCCCCCAAGAAAAGCCTAAAGGATTGCTTGTTTGTCAAGCAACCTATGGACTTTTTTGTAAGGTTTTGGAAATTCGGGTACTCAATTGCAAAACTCTCAAGAAAGAGACTTGGAGAGTTATGGGAAGGATATAAATGGTATAAAAGTGCTATTGGAGGACCAAATTACTCATGGAAGACAAGTTTGGACAAAGGAAACACTAAAGGCAATAAGGACCTAAATGTCCTAGTGTAAACCTTAAGGTGTTCAAGCTTTTGACTTAAGTCTAAGGGTGGAATTGTGGGGTTATCCCACCATGGGGGAGGCAGCCAAGACTTGATAATTAGTCAAAAATGTTGGGCACATGTGTACCAATGAGTTTAAGACAAAGAAACCATAATTAGTGAGAAAGAAAATGACATAAAGCAAGGTTAAGCTTGTTAAGTGTGTTTTGTGCCCTTAAGCTCATTTANTCTAGTTATGATCTGGAAAGTTCAGTAATTTTAGGAGCACATTTAGTATTTTTAATGATGGTACTTATAGTGTTGTGCAGCAGCTGTCCAGCATCCTTTTTTTGGAGTCCACTGTGTCTCAGGACCTCCTGTAACCCAGGTTTTATATTTAGCTGAGTTATGAATATATTGTAGTGGATGTATGAATGTACATGTAGTGTATGTAAAATGATACAGGTATGTGAACATTTGAGAAATGTTTTGGCTATGTAAGTGATGTGGTGCAAAGTTGCCTAAGTGTGAATGATGGGCTGCTTACTTGTAAATTCTGTTCTGACCTCACAAAGTTGTTAAGNGTGTTTGCATGGTTTGGAAAAATTGTATGGGCAAAATGGTCCAAAAGTTGCTAGAATTCAGACTCTGGACCTAAAGTTTAATATCTGCCTGTGTAGAATGAATCTTGGTATGAAATTTTGAAAAATCCTAGAGAACATCTAGATGGTTAACTGGCCTTTCGAATTTCTGGATTTGGAGCCCTGTAGCGAAAGATATGATGTTGCAAATTTGGATGAGTTACTGTTCATTTGGTCAGAATTTTGTAACCAACTTAAAAAATCCATAACTTTGTCCATAGATGGGCTATTGCTGTAAAACAAAATTCCTTGGTTTGCTCTAAGTCTCTACTTGGTAATGGAGGAAATAAAATAGGGGGGTATGTGGCTAGTATGATATATTTTTTTGGTGGAAGTTACAGGTGCAGTAGCTGGTCACTAGAACTTAACAAGATTGGCTAATGTGTGGAAGCCAAAACTAAGACTTGTGCTAGTGTTTTCCTTCTTAGCTGCCATAGTGTGCATAAATGTAAATATGTGTGTTATGGTTAGACCAATATACATATATTTACATAGTGCTCAAGAGGGTCACTTGAGTATGTACACTAGGGTGTTGTTCTGATGACCTTCAGGACACACCAAACCTGGGAGTTTAAATGCATAGTTTTGGCACCATAACTGGACTATCCTGGAGTGGGTAACAAATAGGGGAATCAGGGACAACCGGGGTTACCAAACCCTAAAGTGCCTCTGGTTTGGTTACAGCTTCAAAGAAACTTTGTTCTAATCAATGAAAACTTAGCAAGACTGATTGAAGCACAACATCAATGAACCCAAGTAGCACCAGCTGAAGTAGTTCAGAGTGCTCAGCAACAACTAGAAGAGGAGGCTAGGAACACATCTGAACATGTTCCTTCTAGAAGATTAGGAAACAGAATGATGAAGTTGATGAGGTGGAAGATGAAGATAGGAGAAATCCAAGAGGAAGAAGAGTAAGATCCAGGATTGGCCAAGTGTCCAGGGCCAATCCCTAAGTCTATGAACATTCCTCCACTAGGAATAAGATTGAGGAAGATCATGAGAGAAGGGGCAAGAGAAGGCATGGAGAGCATCACGATGTTGATGAGTCTCGTAGATATAGGAGACAAATAGCAGAGGATATGGAAGGCCTAGATGAGGTCAGACTACTGGAGAGGTTCCAAGGACTAAGGCCTCCTTAGTTTGATGGAAGAACAGGACTAGAAAGAGCTGAGGAGTGGTTAATCTTCATAGAAAAGATGTTTGAGAGGATGCCACTCAGCTCCACCAAAAAGGTGTCACTAGCTACTTACAATTTGGTAGGTAGTGCAGAGATGTGGTGGAGAAACACCTAAGATAAATATACTTTTTAGAAAGGCAGTAGGCAAAAAAGAGATAAAAAGATGAGCTGGCCAAAGTTCACGTAGCTTTTTTAGGACCAGTATAATAGTGATCCTTTCAAGGAGATGAAGCAAGCTGAATTTGATGCTTTAAGGCGGGACAACTTGAGTGTCCTAGAGTATGAGCACAAATTCAATCAGTTAGTGAGATATGCACATTAGTATCATGGACTGGAGGAGTTGAAAGCCAAAAAATTTGTCAGAGGCCTAAGATCAGACATCAAAAAGGCTGTAAGGCCATTTGGGGCAGTGACATATTATGAACTAGTTCAGGAGGATCTATTAGTAGAGCAAGAGGAAAATAAGACTAGGTACTTTCCCAGTGGACTAGGGGAGAGTGGTCAGACAGGAACAAACAGAAGAAGCCACCACATGGCAAGGAAATTACCAAGAGTTCACATTCTTGTTGTGAGCGCAAGGTTAAAGGGAGGTTCCTTGGCCTAAGGTGCCTTATGTGCAGGAAGTTTCATAGAAAGAAACCTTGCAACTTTGACACTCAAGCATGTTTGAGATCTGGTGTAATGAATCACTAGATCAAGGATTACCCACAAGCTCAAGGAAGAAGGCTAGAAGACCAAGGTCTACTGAGGTCTACTAGGGCAGGACCAAGAGAGGGAGCACCTAAGGATGGACATCAGAGACGAGTTCCTCCAGTGCTAGGGCCTCCAGTGCAAAGAGCTAGTAAAGTGTTCCAAGTGGAGAAACTAAAGACATCATAGCAGGGAGGAGCACTAAGAGGTAACATTTACCTAAATGGTATGCCTGTTAGTGTTATGTTTGATACTAGTCCATCTTTGTCCATAATGGCTAGGAAATTGGTTGATGCCATGAATTTGCATTTTGAAATCATGCCTAGAATATCCTTAGTGAAACAGTAGGTAGTTAATGTCTTTTCACTAGTGAACTAGCTAAGGATTGTGAGCTAGTAGTAGGAAAGACTACGGTTATGACTAATCTACTAGTGTTGGACATTACTAAGTATGATATAGTACTAGGTATGAAATGGCTTGCTATGCATAACATAAGAATTGATTGTGCTAAGTGGGGAATCACATTACTTGATGGTGGGCTGCATGTATTAGTGAATTCTAATGAATTAGTGTATGAAATGCATGGCATGGAACTAGAGGTATTAGATGAGATACCTGTGATTTCTGAGCATGATTACTATTATGCATTGAATGAATTGCACTGTGAAGAGCAAGCGAACAAAATACCTACAGTGAGAGACTTTCCATAAGTATTTCCTAAAGACTTGCCACGTATTCCTCCACTAAGGGAGATTGGATTTGAGATCAAACTGTAACCCTTATCTAGTCCAATATCTATTCTTTCTTACATAATGCCTATCACAGAGATGAATGAGCCCAAGAAACAACTTGCTGAACTTCTTGTAAAAGGGTTCATAAGGCCAAGTGTTTCACCGTGGGGAGCTCAATGCTTTTTGTGAAGAATAAGGATAGATCATTGAGACTATGGATTGATTACAGGAAGCTCAATGTAGTGATAGTCAATAACTAGTATCCACTCCCTAGGATTGAAGATCTATTTGATCAACTCAAGGGAGCTAAGATCTTTTCCAAGATAGATTTGAGATCTGGATACTTTCAGTTGAGAGTAAAAGGAAGAGGAAATTCCTAAGATTGTAGTCAAGACTAGATATGGGCATTATGAGCACACAATCATGCCATTTGGTTTAACTAGTGCCCCAACTGCTCTAATGGACTTGATGAATAGGGTGTTCAAACAACATCTGGACAAATTTATGGTTGTGTTCATTGATGACATTCGAGTGTGTTCTAAGGATGAAAATGAACATGAACATCATCTGAAGATTGACTTAAAGACTCTGTTGGAACATCAGCTTTATGCTAAGTTATCAAAGTGCCAATTTTGGATAAAGGAAGTGCTTTTCCTATGACACATCATAGATGCACAAGGCCTTAAGGCAGACTATGAAAATCTCAAGGTAGTGCAAGAATGGGAAAGACCAAAGACTGTGAAGGAAATTAGAAGTTTCCTAGGATGAGCTAGATATTACAGAAGATTTGTATTAGGCTTTTCAATGATTGCCTCAATTCTTACTCATCAGACCAAGAAGGGTCAAAAACTTGAGTGGACTGAGAAATGTTAAAAGAGTTTCCAGGAGCTCAAAAAGAGGTTGATTGAAGCTCTAGTATTGATTCTTCCTTATCCAAGCAAGCCATACACCATCTATACAAGTGCAACTAGATTTGGGTTAGGTTCTGTACATATGCAAGATAGAAATGTCATTACATATGAGTCAAGGCAGTTGAGACCTCATCAACAAAATTATCCTACCCATGACCTAGAACTCATAGTAGTGATTTTTGCTTTGAAGTAATGGAGGCATTACTTGATGGGTAGTTTTTTTATGATCGACACTAACAATAAAAGCCTGTAGTACTTGTTCACTCAGAAAGAGTTGAACATGAGGCAAAGGAGGTGGTTAAAGTACATCAAAGGTTATGACTACAGTATAGAGTACACAGAGGGCAAAGGCAATGTGGTAGTAGATGCCTTGAGCAGGAAGTACATGGGGTCTTTTGAAAAGAGGATCCATAGCTGACCATGATTTGGAGAATAATCTACTATGCCTATAGCATAGGTGGCGTAAGTGAGGGAAGCCCAAATCTACACATTGACAATCTAATCAGGATGGATTGAAAAAAGCAAAAAGGCACAAGAGACAGATCCTAAATTGAAAAGGATATCAGGATAGGAAAAAGGTTCTTTGTATGAATCCTTTCCATACAAGCAAGGATTATTGTACTTCAAGGACTGAATCTATGTGCCTAAAGGCCTAAAGCTCAGGGATGAAATACTTGAAAAAGCTCACACAAACAAGTTGAACATCCATCTAGGAAGTGAAAAATTGTATGAAGACTTAAAGACTCACTTTTGGTGCCCAAACATGAAGAGAGACATAGCTACTTATGTCTCCAAATATGCCACATGCCAAAGGGTAAAGGTAGAGCACTAGAAGCCAGCTAGTACCCTACAGACTCTACCTATACCAGTGAGGAAGTGAGGCAACATAACCATGGACATTTTGAATAGGTTGCCTATGACTAGGTTGACTAGGCTAACCCAATGTGCCCACTTTTTACCTTTGAAACTCATAGATTCTCTGAAGAAGTTGGCTCAGATGTACATCTAAGAGATAGTGAGGCTACATGGAATACCAGATTCCATTTTATCTAATAAATATCCAAGATTTACATCTCAGTTTTTGAGTACTTTTCACAAAGCACTAGGTACGAAAATCCACCTAAGTACTACTTATCATCCTCAGACTGATGGTCAAATTGAAAGGGTGATACAAATACTGGAAGACATGCTCGAGAGTTAAGTGTTAGATTTCAAGGGTGAATGGGACCAACACTTTCCATTGGTGGAATTTTCCTATAATAATAGTTATCAGAGCACCATTGGCATGGCACCTTATGAATCATTATATAGAAGAATGTGCATTACACTCCATAGTTGGATGGAAGCCTCAAATAGGCTAGAGTTGGGTCCCAAAATCATTGAGGAAATAACTGCCAAGGTCAAGAAGATTCAAGAAACATTATAGGTAGCCAATGAAAGATCCATAGCCAATGTGAATAAAAGAATGAAAGACTCAGAGTTTGAGGTTGGTGACAATGTTTGGCTGAAAGTTGCACCAACCAAAGGAATTATCAGATTTGGGAGAAGAACCAAATTAGGTCCTTGTGAGATCTTGGACAAAGTTGGCAAGGTAGCATACAGGTTAGCTATACTACCAAGCATGTCAAGCGTTCATAATGTTTAAAATGAAAACATTCAAAACTAGTTTTGATTGCAAACATTCATTACCAATTTAGAATAGAAATATTCATAATTTGTTTAGAATAGAATGGAAACATTCACAACTTGTTTAGAAAGGAATTGATAGAAACATTCACAAGTCATTTTGAGTAAAATTGAAACACACAAATGTTTAGAATTGAATGGAAATATTCACAACTAGCCTAGAATAGAAACATTCACAACTTGTTTAGAATGAAATAGAAACACTCACAACTTGCTTCAAATAGAATGGAAACATTCATAACTAGTTTGGAATGGAAACACTCATAACTAGTTTGGAATAGAAACATTTACAACTTGTTTAGAATCCAATGTAAACATTCACAGCTAGTTTAGAATAGAAATACTCACAGCTAATTAGGAATAGAAACATTCATAAATTGTTTAGAATGGAATGTAAACATTCATAACTAGTTCAAGAGAGAGACATTAACAACTTGTTTGGGATAGAAGCATTCACAACTTGTTTGGAATGGAATGGAAACTTTCATAACTAGTTTGGAATAGAGATATTGACAACTTGTTTAGAATGGAAAGGAAACATTCATAACTAGTTTGGAATAGAGATATTCACAACTTGTTTAGAATGGAAAGGAAACATTCATAACTAGTTTGGAATAGAAACATTCACAACTTGTTTAGAAAGGAATGAATATGTTCACAACCTTTTTGGAATGGAATGGTGACATTCACAACTACTTTGGAATGGATGAATAGAAACATTTTGCAGCTTGTGTAGAATGAAATTGAAACATTCACAACTAGTTTGGAGTAAAAATATTCGCAACTAGTTTGGTATAGAAACATTCACAACTTGTTTGTGATATAAATGTTCACAACTTGTTTATATTGAAATGGAAACATTCACAACTAGTCTGGAATATAAACATTCACAACTAGTTTGGAAAAGAAACATTCACTACTCATTTGGAATTGAAACATTCACTACTTGTTTGAATACAAACATTCACAACTTGTTTAGAATTTGATGGAAACATTCGTAACTAGTTTGGAATAGAAACATTAACAACTTGTTTAGAATGAAATGGAAACGTTCACAACTTGTTTAGAATGGAATGAAAACATTCACAACTAGTTTGGATTGGAAACAATTACAACTACCTTGGAATAAAAATGTTCACAACTT
This sequence comes from Aquilaria agallochum, assembly GCA_000696445.1. Taxonomy (NCBI): domain Eukaryota; kingdom Viridiplantae; phylum Streptophyta; class Magnoliopsida; order Malvales; family Thymelaeaceae; genus Aquilaria; species Aquilaria agallochum. The sequence goes on from KK900621.1 coordinate 31,126, forward strand.
GTTTAGAAAGGAATGGAAATGTTCACAACTTGTTTGGAATGGGACGGTGACATTCACAAATAAATTGAAATATAAACAATCCCAACTAGTTTAGAATGGAAACATTCACAGCTTGTTTAGAATGGAATGGAAACATTCACGTCTAGTTGGGAAGAGAAACATTCATAACTAGTTTGCAATAGAAACATTCACAACTTGTTTAGAATTGAATGGAAACTTTCAGAGCTCATTTTATTACCACCTCACAAAAATGGGAGAATTACATATTGTGGCGTAATGATCAAGAACCATTATATTGTGTTATTGTCACCATTATGAATGAAGTATGAAGTGGTAAAGGCATAATCAACACCTCCTTAAAAGTGTTTTAAGATGGTAACTTGGCCCCCAAGAAAAAGCCTTAATGATTGCTTGTTTGTCAGGTAACCTATGACTTTTTTGTAAGATTTTGGAAATTTGGGTACTTAATTGCAAAACTCTCAAGAAATAGCTTTGTAGAGTTATGGGAAGGATATGAACGGTATGAAAATGCATTTGGGGTACCAAATTGCTTATGGAAGACAAGTTAAAACAAAGAAAACACAAAAGGCATTAAGGACATTATTGTCCTAGTGTAAGCCTTTAGATGTTTAAGTTAAGTCAAATGGTGAAATTGTAGGGTTATCTTATACAAGGAGAAGTGGCTATGGCATGGTGAGGAAGTCAAATGTGGGCCAAGAAATTAAGACTAAGAAACCATTACTATATAGCAGGGAAAATCACATAAAGCATGGTTAAGGCTATTAAGGGTGTTTAATGCACTAAAGGCCATTTAAGTAGTCATTTCCTTCTTTGCTTATCCCATATTCGAACCATACCAGGCACCACTCACCTCTATAGCTCCTCCATAGCCACCATACCTCCAAGCTTGCAATTAGTTGCAATTAAAATCAAGAAAGAGCAATTGGAAGCATACTAAAGCTATTGCTTGGGTGCATCAAGAATCAAGCTCAAAAAACCCATCTAGATAAGGAGTTTTCTTATACTCATGGAATTTTTACCGTATTTTCAAGCATCCATGGAGCTAGGGCTAGACTTGGAAGAGAGTCATAAGCTTGATGAACCAAGTTTAGTGAGGGGAGTGCACTTAGTGAAGGTTTTGTGACCTAGTGTGAAGCACTGACTAGTGTTAAAACTCTCTTAAGACCAAGCTTATGCTCAAGAAGGGTTGCCATTGTGATTTTCTTATGTTTGTTGCATGTTTTATGGACTAAGCAAGGTTAATTTTTACTGTCGCATTTCATGTGCTTGTTGTTTGTGTTTGGCTGCTGCATTTAGTTTTTTTATGTTGGATATATGCATTGTGTTTCTTGTGTTTTAGTTTTTTTGGATGCAGCTGATACTAAGGGTTGCACTACTTGAAGAGGATAGGTGTTCTCCTTACCAAGTTTCACAATGAAACTTACTCCCCTCAAATCTACCCATTGCAGGTTCAATAGAAAGATAACATTCAAACTAACCCTTGTGGTTCAATTTTTTATCTAAAATTTCATATATGTCAATGTCCATGTATCTAGTTATGATCCAAAAAGTTTGGTGATTTTAGAAGCACATTTGGTATGTTTAGTGATGGTGTTTATTGTGTTACACAACAGCTGTCCAGCATCTTATTTTTTGGAGTGCAATGTGTCTGAAGATCTCCCTCAACTTGGGTGCATGTTTTAGCTTAGTTAAGGCCATTATGTAGTGCATGGATTCATGCACATGTTAGACATGTAAATTTGAAACAAGTATGTGAATATTTGAGGACTATTTTGCTATGTATGTGATGTGGTGCACAAGCTATCTAAGTGTGAATGATAGGCTGCTTATTTGTAGATTCTGTTTTGGCCATATAAAGTTGCTAGATGCAAGATCATGTAATTACTATGTAGTGGACATGTATGGGATAGTCTTGGAGGGCTTACCCTTTGTGAATGAAGTGTTTGACCACTTACGAAATTTTGTATGGTTATAATGGTCCAAAAGTGGACAGAATTTTGATCCCGCACTTAAATTTCTATACCTCCTTGTGTAGAGTGAATCTTGGTATAAAGTTTTGAGTACACCTAGAGTACATCTAGAAATTTAATTGGGCTATGGAATTTCTACATTTGGAGCCCTGAATCCAAAGTTATGACATTGGAAAGTTGGCTGAGTTACTGTACAATTGATCAGAATTTTGTAACCAATTTAAAAAATCTATAACATGGTCCATAGGTGGGCTATTGATGTAAAACCAAATTTCTTGATTTGGTTTAAGTCTCTACTTGAGAATGAAGCTAATAAAAAATGGGAGTACATGCCTAGATTAGTACAATTTTTTGGTGGAAGTTTCGAGTGTTATGGCTGATTACTTAAACTTAAGAGGATTGCCTAATCTGTGGTAGCCAAGATTAAGACTTGTGCTAGTGTTTTCCTTCCTTGCTACCATGGTGTGCATAAAATGTGAATATGTGTGTAACGGTTGGACCAATATGCATGCATTTACATAGTGCCCAAGAGGGCCACTTGGGTATGCACACTAAGGCTATTGTTCTGATGGCCTACAAAACATACGAATCCTAAGAGTTTTAAATGCACAATTTTGGCACTATAACTGGACCACCCCGAACAGGGTAACATGTTTAGAATGGAATGGAAATGTTAACAACTAGCTTGGAATATAAACATGCACAACTTGTTTATAATGGAATGGAAACTTTCACAACTAGCTTGGAATAGAAACATTCACAACTAGTCAGCAATGGAAACATTCACAACTTGTTTAGAATCGAGTTCAAACAATCGCGACTTATTTAGAATAAAATAGAAACATTCACAACTTGTTTGTGATGGAATGGGAACATTCACAACTAGTTTGTAATAGAAACATTCACAACATATTTGCAATAGAAATATTGATAACTTGTTTAGAACGAAATGGAAACTCCCAGAACTAGTTTCGAATAAAAAGATTCATAACTTATTTAGAACAAAATGGAAACATTCACAACTAATTTGCAATAGAAACATTCACAATTTGTTTATAATGGAATGGATTCATTGGGAACTAGTTTGGAATAGAAATATTCACAACTAGTTTAGAATGGAATAGAATGGAAACATTCACTTTGGAATAGAAACAATCACAACTGGTTTTGAATGGAATGGAAACATTCACAACTAGTTTGGAAAGAAAACATTCATAACTGGATTAGAATAAAAACATTCACAACTTGTTTAGAATGTAATGGTTACATTTATAACTAGTTTGGAATAAATACATTCACAACCTATGTAGAATGGAAACATTCACAACTAGTTTGGAATAGAAACATTCACAAGTGGCTTGGAATAAGAACATTTACAACCTGTTTGGAAACATTCACAACTTGTTTAGAATGGAATAGAAACATTCACAATTAGTTTGGAATGGAATGGAAACATTCAAAACTAGTTTGGGAAAGAAACATTCACAACTAGTTTAGAATAGAAACATTCACATCTTGTTTAGAATGGAATGGAAACATTCAAAAGAGGTTTTGAAAATAATCATTGACAACTAGTTAGGAATAGAAACATTCACAACTTGGTTGGAATGGAGTAGAAACATTCACAATTTGTTTGGAATGTAATGGAAACAATCACATTTAGTTTTGTAATAAAAACATTCACGACTTGTTTAGAGTAGAAATATCCGTAATGTGTTTTGAATGGAATGGCAACGTTCCCAACAAGTTTTGAATAGAAACATTCACAATTACTTTGGAATAGAAACTTCCACAACTTGTTTAGAATAGAATGAAAAGATTGACAACTTATTTGGAATTGAATGGAAACCTTCACGTATATTTTGGAATAAAAACTTTCATCACTACTTTGGGATAAAAACATTCACAACTTATTTAGAATGTAATGGAAAAATTTGAAACAAGTTTGGAATAAAAGCACTCATAACTTGTTTAGAATAGAAACATTCATAGCTATTTTGTAATAGAAACACTCACAACTTCTTTCGAATAGAATAGAAACATTCACAACTTATTTGGAATGAAATGGAAGTACTGACAACTTGTTTGGAATGGAAACATGTACAACTAGTTTAGAATATAAGCATTTAGAAGTTGTTTACAATGGAAACATTCCCAACTTGTTTAGAGTAGAATGGAAACACTCACTGCTAGTTTGGAATAGAAACAATCACAACTTATTTGGAATCAAATGGAAACATTCACAACTAGTTTGGAATTGAAAGATCTACACCTAGTTTAGAAGAGAAACATTCAGAACTTGTTTAGAATAGAATAAAAACATTCACAAGTTGTTTAGAATTGAACAAAAACATCCACAACTTGTTTGGGGAGGAAACATTCACAAATTGTTTAGAATAGAATGAAAACAATAACAACAAGTTTGGAATAGAAATATTCATAACTAGGTTGCGAAAAAAAAAATTACAAGTTCTTTGGAATAAAAACATCCATAACTAGTTTGAAATAAAAACACTTAGAACTAGTTTGGAATAGAAACATTCACAACTAGTGTTGAATAGAAACTTTCACAGCTGATTAGAATCGAAATGAAACATTCAAAACTAGTTTGGAACGAAGAGATTCACAACTAGTTTGTAATAAAAACATTCATTACTAGGTTGGAATAAAAACATTGACAACTAGGTTACAATAGAAACATTCATCACTAATTAGGAATAGAAACATTCTCAACTACTTTGGAATTTAAATATTCACAACTTGTTTAGAATGCAATGGAAACATTCAGAACTAGTTCTGAATAGAAACACTCAGAATTGGTTTGGTATAGAAACATTCAGAACTTGTTTATGATACAAATGTTCAAAACTTGGTTATATTGAAATGGAAACATTGACAACTAGTCTGGAATAGAAACATTCAAAATTAGTTTGCAATGGAAACATTCATAACTTGTTTGGAATAGAAACATTCGTAACTTGTTTAGAATTTGATGGAAACATTCACAACTAGTTTGTAATTCAATGGAAACATTCACAACTTGTTTTGGATTAGAAACATTCACAAATTATTTAGAATGGAATGGAATTTCAAAACTAGTTTTAAATAGAAACATTCATAGCTGGTTTAGAAAGGAAAAGAAACACTCACATCTAGTTGGAAACAGAAACAATCACAACTTGTTTAGAAATGAATGGAACCACTCACAACTTGTTTGGAATGGAATGGAAACATTCAGAGCATGTTTAGAATGGAAACATTCACAACTAGAATAGAATAGAAACAGTCAAAATTTGTTTAGAATGGAATGGACACATTCACAACTAGTTTGGAATAAAAACATTTATAACATGTTTAAAATGGAATGGAAATAGTCATAACTTGTTTCGGATGGAGTGGAAACACTGACAAGTAGTTTGGAATGAAAACATTGACAACTTGTTTATAAAGCAATGAAAGCATTCATAACTTTTTTGGAATAGGATGGAAGCATTCACAACTAGTTTTGATTAAAAACATTCATTACTAGTTTGGAATAAAAAAATTCATAATTTGTTTAGATTGGAATGAAAACATTAACATCTAGTTTGGAATAGAAACATTCATATAACTAATTTGGAATAGAAACTTTCACAACTTGTTTAAAAAGGAATGGAAACATTCATAACTTATTTTAAATGGAAACCTTCATAACTCACAACATGTTTAGAATTGAATGTAAACTTTCACAACTTGTTTTGGAACAAAAACATTCACAAGTTGTTTAGAATGGAATGGAAACATTCACAAATTTATTGGAATAGAATGGAAATATTCACAACTAGTTTGGAATAGAAAGGTTCATAACTTGTTTTGAATGGAATGGAAACATTCGCAACTTGGTTAGAATGGAATATAAACAGTCACAACTAGTTTGGAATAGAAACATTCAGAACTTGCTTGGAATGCATTGGAAACAATGACATCTAGGTTGGAATAAAAGCAATAGCAACTTGTTTAGAAAAAAATGGAAACATGCACAACTAGTTTGGACTAGAAACTTTCACAACTTGTTTAGAATGGAATCGAAGCTTTTACAATTATTTTTGAATAGAGGCATTCATAACTAGTTTGGAATAGAAGCATTAACAACATGTTTAAAAGGGAATGAAAACATTCACTTCTTTTTTAGAATGAAATAGAAACATTTACAACTAGTTTGGAATAGAAACATTGATGACTTGTTTAAAATAGAATCGAAACATTCACAACTAATATGGAAGAGAAACATTCATAACTTGTTTATAATAGAAACATTCACAAATAGTTTGGAATAGAAATAATCACAACTTGTTTAGAAATTGTTAGGGTTGTGCCCAAAAGCCAATCATAAGATGATTGTAATTTTGCACATTGAGTCATGATATTTTATTAAGGCATTAATCCAGCAATTATGTTTATTGTTTTGTTTCTGCGTAATGTAATAAACATAATTGTAAACCTAGAACAATGTTATTCTCAAATGTCCCTGGTTTAGTATTATTGTGGGGCAGGTTACAATAATACATAACAACTAGCATATGTGGAGACTAATATGAGATATGTAGTCTACATATGGGTACAAGTTGGAGAACTTGTTACTAGACTGACCCATCATGAGAACGCTACATGGATAGTTATATGAGTGTCATAAGTGATTCTCATAGTGATCATGGCATATGTAGTCCTTTGACCTAAGATCTTTAAGGTTCCCTAACTGAGTGAACTTGAAGGAGGTCATTGGGTATGTCACATATCATGCGGAGGGTTTTGTATGATCAAGATGGGATTTGTCCCTTCTATGTAACGGGAGTGATGTCTTCGGGCCCCTTGATAAAGTAAGACTTAGAAAATGCATGGCCGTGCTTGGATGAGTTAATATATGGTATCAATGTCATCAGTTTATGTTAGTCTACTTGGTTATCAAGAAACAAAAGATTGGGCTATTTGAGAGTGACACATTCTATGACTCATGATTAGTCTTGATATCTTGGACGAAGGGACTATGGCATATATGGGTAATGATCATAAAGGTTTAGTTGAATCACTGATAATCTTGTGACTTGGGTAGCAATGATGTCTTTCTAGACACCATTCATTTCTTATGATCATAAATGTGATTATGATCATTGACAATGTGGTAAAAGCCTATTAGGTCGCACACATAGAGCTAATTGGATTATTCGAGTGCATGGACTAATTATTTAGGTTATGGTTTCATAATAATTTTGTATTAATAATGGGCCCAAAAGTTGAGCCATTATTAAGCCGACATTAAAGCTTAATTGGATTAGGGCTTTGTAACCTATTAGGCCTAGAAGTTGAGTCTAACTATAAATACAACTTTAGTGAGAAATTCACAACCTTGCCCTAGCCTCCCAAAAAGGACAGCCACACTCTTCTCTTGCAATTGCTTGGAGGACGCAAGCTAGCACTGCAAGTGCAAAAGAAATGCATTTGTCGGGACGTGGTGGAAGCATGGTGACCCCAAAAAGCTCGTATGGATACCATAGAGAGCTTGAACACGTCAACTATTCAAGTTTTGTGATTCAATTCTACAGTTGGGTGAAAGATCTCAGCCGAAATTAAGTATGAAAATTTTTGAACACCCAGTTTATCCTATTTCACTTGGGTCTTGGAGGGTTTCGGTTAAATTCCACTACGCTTGTTTGGCTCCAAAAACCTTACAGCGATATCAAAGCTTCTAGTGAAACCCTAAATCATATTGAATGTCGAATCGCATGTTATTGTGTGTTCGGTTGCTTTTGGCTATGATTAATTAGATTGATTCATGATGCATGAAACCAAAACTCGTAATTAATATATGAGATATATGAAGAGACGACACAAATTAGTTAATGAGATTAACCCAAAACTGATTGGCATGAGATGCCTGTATAGATTAGGACTCTTACAATGGTTGCAAAACCCTAGCATAGATCAGATTCGGCCTGTTCAGGCACTAAAAGTATAGTACTTTTGGTGGCTCGAATAAAAGTGTCTCAGGTGCCTACTTGTTCGAAATAGAAGATCTCGAGCAACACAATTGTAAGACACATAAAGAAAAACTAGTTACTCAATGTGCATTAATTGGAAAGCATTTTTGTTGAATGAGATTTGACATGTTATGCTGATTGGTGGTTGTGACATGGTGCGTAGTTATAGCCCTTGATTGGTTGTACTTGTAAATATGGCCTGCAAGTCGTGCCATTTCTTATTACTCTTATTGTACATTCTCTTCTCACCTTGCTCCCCTCAAATGTAACTCGAGATTTCTATTATTGATGTAATGGTACATTATGGGGTCATCCAAGGTGGTATGTCGAAGAAGGTGACAACAAAAGGGTAACCAAGAAATGAGGAGAAGGAGCTTGGGAAGAACCTTTTCTTTTCTTAGGCTTTTATGATATTCTCATTGGCTTGAGAATATTGCATAGTTTTGGCTATAACCATGTCACGTTTACTTTCTTATTAGCATGAGATGCATGTCTTATATTTGTATGTAATGCATGTATAAGACAAACCGAAAATAACAAATTGGTGAGATCAAAAGGAAAAATTCCTCAAACAAATATTAAGTCAATAAATGTGATGCCTTCCAAATGTTCGCACTCGTCAAGACTCTGATCAACATTAGGTGGGTTTGCCAAAGCAAAGCACCTATGTTCATCTTGGTAACGTATGATGGGATAATAGTGATATCCAAATTGCTAACTTTGGTTCTGACTTAACTAAGTCATCCTAATAGGATTGGGGACTTAGAGGCATAGGGTTAGGCTTAAGTTCATGAGATGAGCTTGGACAAGTGTTGTTCACCCAACTATCCAAGAGTTGCACGTGATGCAATTGGCAAGGAGTTGCCTACCTAAATAACTATAACTTGAGAGAAAAGCCAAAGCTGACTCAGGTTGTGGTGAAATATGGATCTTGGCCCACTAGAATACCTTAGCATCGAGGTGTTCTGAAATAATATTGAGGGTTATTATTTTAAGGAAAATAATGGAGTACTGTTTAATAAAAGTCCTTATTAAATGAATTAAAATACATGACTCTTACACTGTATATTTACTGTTGTAGATAACCATGGCACAAAACACATCAATACTTTCATTGTGATCGATCCTTGAGAATGAAAAACTAAATGGGACCAACTTTCTCAAATGGTATCGAAACTTGAGGATAGTCCTCAAGCAAGAAAGAAAGGCTTGTGTCCTGAAGCAGGCCATTCCGAATGAACCTGCTGCCATTGGTCCAAAAGCTGAAAAGTATGGTCATAAAAGGCATTCTGATGATGCTTTGGATGTTGCTTGCCTTATGCTTATTACCATGGAATCTGAGCTTCAAAAGCAACATGGAAACATTCACAACTAGTTTAGAATGCAATGAAAACATTCACAACTAGTTTTGAATAGATGTTACCCATTCTGGGGTAGTCTAATTATGGTACCAAAATTGTGCATTTAGACTCCCAGATTGGTAATGTTCTGTAGGCCATCAGAACACTAACCTTAGTGTGCATACCCAAGAGGCCTTCTTGGGCACTATGTAAACATTGCATATTGGTCCAACCATCACACACATATTCAAATTTCATTTGCACCATGGCAGCAAAGAAGGAAAACACTAGCACAAATCTTAATCTTGGCTACCACACATTAGGCAATCTTGTTAAGTTCTATTGAATAGCCACTGCACCTGTAACTTCCACTAATGAACTGCATCATTCTAGCCATGTACCCCCCTATTTAACTTGCTCCATTATCAAGTAGAGACTTATAGCAAACCATGGAATTTTTTTTTACATCAATAGCCCACCTATAGACCAAGTTATGGATTTTTGAAGTTGGTTACAAAATTCTGACTAAATGAACAGTAGCTTAGCCAACTTTGAAACATCATATCTTTGGCTATAGAGCTCCAAATTTAGAAATTCTAAGTTCTAGTTCAACCTCTATATTTTCTCTAGGTGTGGTAAAAATTTCATAGTAAGATTCCTTCTACACAGGGAGATATAGAACTTTAAGTACAAAGTCAAAATTCTGGTCACTGTATGACCATTTTGCCCATACAAAATTTCATAAGTATGCAAACACTTCATTCACAAGGGGGAAAGCCCTTCAAGGCTACCCTATATAGGTTCATTACACATAGCAAATACATTACTTTGGATTTAACAACCATATGTGGCTAAAACAGAATTTACAAGTAACCAGCCCATCATTCACACTTAGGCAGCTTAGCATCACATCACTTACATAGGCAAAACATTACTCAAATATTCACATACTTGTCTCATTTTACATAAAATACATGTACATGCATACATGCATGATAAAATGGTCTTAACTAAGCTAAAAATGCACCCTAGATTGTAGGATTTCCTGAGACATAATGGACTCCAGAACAGGATGCTGGACGGCTACTGAACAACACAATATGGACCATCACCAAAAATACAAAATGTACTACTAAAATCAGTAAACTTTCCAGATCATAACTAGACATATGGAAGTTCACGTACTTGAAATTTCAGATCAAAACTCAAACCACAAATTCTAGTTTGAATGTGATCTTTTTGCTGAACCTGAAATGACAGAATTGAGGGGAGTAAGTTTCATTGTGAAACTTAGTAAGGGTAACACTTGGATTCAATAGGCAATGTGACCATCATTAAAACCTAAATCCAAAGACACTAAAACAAAAAAACTCACAATGCATATATACAAGATATCACAACAAAATGCAGTAGCCAGTCACAACCAATAAATACATGAAACGCAACAGCAACATAAAGCATAGATTAGTCTATAAAACACATCAAAAAACATAACCAAATCACTTTGGCAGCCCTCCTCAAGCTAATGCTTGGTCTTAGGAGGATTTTAACATTAGTTAGTACTAACTTTGGGCTCTAGAAACCCTCATTTCATTGCCATCTTTATGCACTTCACACTAGGTCACAAAACCTTCAATAAGTGCACTCCCCTCACTAAGATTGGTTCATCAAGCTCATGGCTCTCTTCCAAGCTTAGCCCTAGCTCCATGGTTGCTTGAAAATACAGAAAACAAGCCGTGAGAGCAAGAGAACTCTTACCAAAGTGGGTAGGTCAAAAATCAAGCTTGATCCTTGAAGTATCTAAACAATAGCTCTAGTTTGCTTCCAATTGCCTCCTTTTGCCTTCAATTTCAATCAATTGCAAGTTGAAGGTGTGTTGGCTTTGGAGGAAGTGTGGTTGTGTTCTTGGGGTAGAGGCGGCCAAAACTGGCAGAGAGATAAGTGAATTGGCCACTTAAATGGCCTTAAATGAGCTTAAGGGCACAAAACAAACTTAAACAAGCTTAGCCTTGCTTTATGCCATTTTCCTTCTCACTAATTGTGGTTTCCTTGTCTTAAACGCATTGGTACTATTACCACCTTACAAAAATGGGAGAATTATAAGGCTGTCATAATGGCTAAAAGCCATTATATTCTGTAATTCTCACCATAATGATTGAAGTGTGAGGGTAAAAAGCTTGATCAATACCTCCTTAAAAGTGTTCCAAGTTGGTAAGTTGGCCCCCAATAAAATCCTTAATGATTGCTTGTTTGTCAGGCAACCTATGGAGTTTTTTGTAAGCTTTTGGAAATTTGGGTACTCAATCACAAAACTCTCAAGAAAGAGACTTGGAGAGTTATGGGAAGGATATGAATAGTATGAAAGTGCTATTGGAGGACCAAATTGCTCATGGAAGACAAGTTNGGACAAAGGAAACACTAAAGCCATTAAGGACCTAAATGTCTTAGTGTAAACCTTAAGGTGTTCAAGGTTTTGACTTAAGTCAAATGGTGAAATTATGTGGTTATCCCACCATGGGGGAGGCAGCCAAGACTTGATAAATAGTTAAAAACACTAGGCACATGTGTACCAATGAGTTTAAGTCAAAAAAAACCATAATTAGTGAGAAGGAAAATGACATAAGGCAAGGTTAAGCTTGTTAAGTGTGTTTTGTGCTCTTAAGCTCATTTAAGGCCCTTTAAGTGGCCAAATCACTTATCTCTCTCCCATTTTTGTCCTCCTCTAGCCCAAGAACACAGCCAGACTTTCTCCATAGCCACCACACCTTCAAACTTGCAATTGATTGAAATTGAAAGGAAGAAAGGGTAGTTGGAAGCTATTTGGTGCTAAGACTTGAGTGCACATAGAATCAAGCTCCAATTTCAGCATACCCATCAAGGTAAGAGTTTTCTTGCTCTCATGGGTTGTTTTCTATATTTTCAAGCAACTATGGAGCCATGAGCTTGATGAACCAAGCTTAGTGAGGGGAGTGCACTTATTGAAGGTTTTGTGACCTAGTGTGAAGTGCAAAAAGATGGCAGTGAAATGAGGGTTTCTAGAGCCCACATTTAGGACTAAGTACTGTTAAAATCCTCCTAAGACCAAGAATTAGCTTGAGGAGGGCTGCCATAGTGATCTATTTATGTTTATTGCATGTTTTATGGACTAATCTATGGTTATTGTTGGTGCTGCATTTCATGTTTTGTTGGTTGTGAATGGCTGCCGCATTTGGTTCCGATATCTTGTATATATGCATTGTGATTTCTGTGTTTTATTTTATTTGGATTCAGGTTTTAATGATGGTTACATTTCCTATTGAATCCAAGTGCTACCCTTACTAAGTTTCTCAATGAAACTTACTCTCCTCAATTCTGTCATTTCAGGTCCAGCAGAAAGATCACATTCAAACTAAAATTTGTGGTTTGATTTTTAATCTGAAATTTCAGGTACATAAAATTCCGTATGTTTAGTTATGATCTGCAAATTTTGGTGATTTTAGGAGCACATTTGGTATTTTTAATGGTGGTGCTTACTATGTTATGCAGCTGCTGTCCAGCATCCTGTTCTGGACTGCATTGTGTCTCAGGCACTCCTGTAACCTAGTGTGTGTATTTAGCTGAGTTAAGACCATTGTGTAATGCATGTATGAATGTACATGTATTGTACATAAAATGAGACAAGTATGTGAAAATTTGAGTAATGTTTTGGCTATGTAAGTGATGTGGTGCAAAGCTGCCTAAGTGTGAATGATGGGCTGCTTACTTGTAAATTCTGTTTTGGCTGCATAAATTTGTTAAAAGCAAGGGAATGTAATTCGTATGTGTAATGGACACATTTGGGATAGCTTTGGAGGGTTTTCTTCTTGTGAATGAAGTGTTTGCACACTTATGAAATTTTGTATGGGCAAAATGGTCATGAAGTGACCAGAATTTTGACTCTGGACTTAAAGTTCTATATCTCCCTATGTAGAAGGATTATTTTTATGAAATTTTTACCACATCTAGAGAACATCTATAGGTTGAAGTAGAATTTATAATTTCTGAATTTAGAGCTTTGCATCCAAAGATATGACATTGCAAAGTTCGCTAAGTTACTGTTCATTTGGTCAGAAATTTTTAACCAACTTCAAAAATCCATAACTTGGTCCATAGATGGGCTATTGATGTAAAACAAATTCCTTAATTTCCTATTTGTCTCTACTTGATAATAGATCAAATAAAACATGGGGTTTCATTCCTATAATGATACAGTTTATTAGTAGAAATTACAGGTGCAGTGGCTGGTCACTAGAACTTAACAAAATTACCTAATGTGTGGTAGCCAAGATTAAGACTTGTGCTAGTGTTTTCCTTCTTTGCTGCCATAGTGTGCATGAAATGTGAATATGTGTGTGATGGTTGCACCAATATGCATGTGTTTACATAGTGCCCCGGGTATGCACACTAAGGGTAGTGTTCTGATGGCCTACAGAACATTACCAATCCTGGAAGTCTAAATTCACAATTTTGGCAGCATAATTGGACTACCCCAGAGTGGGTAATAGGTACACATGTGCCCAATATTGTTGACCCATTTATCAAGCCTTGGCTGCCTGCCCCATGGTGGGATAACCCCATAATTCCACCCTTTGACCTAAGTCAAAAGCTTGAACACCTTAAGGTTTGCACTAAGACATTTAGGTCCTTAATGCCTTTTGTGTTTCCTTTGTCCAAACTTGTCTTCCATGAGGAATTTGGTCCTCCAATAGCACTTTCATACCATTCATATCCTTCTCATATCTCTCCAAAACTCTTTTGTGAAAGTCCTGCAACTAAGTAACTGAATTTCCAAAACCTTACAAAAAAGTCTATAGGTTGCTTGACAAACAAGCAACCCTTAAGGCTTTTCTTGGGGGCCAAGTTACCAACTTGGAACACTTTTAATTATACTTTTCACCCTTCACACTTCAATCACTATGAAGGGACTTACACAATAAAATGATTTTTTTACCATTATGCCATACTTGCAATTCTCCCATTTTTGTGCGGTGGTAATAATAGAAACTTGCACAAGTTTAGAATGAAAAGGAAGCATTTAGAACTAGGTTGGAATATAAATATTCATAAATACTTTAGATTGCAGTGCAAACATTCACAACTAGTTTAGAATTGAATCAAAACATTCATGGCAAGTTTGGAATAGAAACATTCACAACTGGTTTAGAATAGAAATGTCCACAACTTATTTCGAATACAAACATTCACAACTTGTTTAGATTGAAATGATAACATGCACAACTTGTTTAGAAAAGAAACATTAACAACTAGTTTGGAATAGAAACATTCAGAATTTGTTTGGAATTGAAACATTCAGAACTCGTTTAGAATGGAGTGAAAACATTCACAACTAGTTTGAAATAAAAACATTCACAACTAGTTTATAATAGAAACAATTGCAACTAGTTCCGAATCGAATGGAAACATTTACAACTAGTTTAGAATGGAATAAAAACATTTACAACTAATTTAGAATAGAAACATTTAAAACTTGTTTAGAATTGAATCAAAACATTAACAACAAGTTTTGAATAGAAATATTTACAACTACTTTAGAATGGAATGGAAACATTCACAATTAGTTTGGAATAGACACATTCATAAATTGTTTAGAATGGAATGGAAACTTTCACAGCTTGTTTAGAATGAAATGGGTACATTCACAACTAGTTAGAATAGAAACATTCACAATAATCTTGGAATAGACTAGTTTAGAATGGAATGGAAGCATTCACAAAATGTTTCGAATGTAACGAAAACATTTGCAACTAATTTTAGAATAGAAACATTTGGAAGTTGTTTAGAATAGAGACGTTCACAACTAGTTTAGATTGGGATGGAAACAGCCACAACTAGTTTGGAATAGAAACATTCACAACTTGTTTAGAATGGAATGAAAACATTCACAACTACTTTAGAATACAAACATTCACAATTAGTTTGAAATAGAAACATTCATAACTTATTTACAATGGAATGGAAAGATTCACGTCTAGTTTGGAATAGAATCATTCCTAGTTTGTTCAGAATGGAATGGAAACATTCACAACTAGTTTGGAATGAAAACATCCACAACTAGTTTTGAATATAAACATTCACAACTTGTTTAGAATGGAATGCAAATATTTGCAACTAGTTTGGAATAAAAAAAATAACAACTAGATTAGAATAGAAACATTGACACCCTGCGTAGAATGGAATGGAAACATTGATAACTACTATGAATAGGAACATTCACAACTTGCTTAGATTGCAATGGAAATATTCAGAACTTGTTTGGAATGGAAACATTCACAACTAGTTTAGAATAGCAACATTGACAGCTAGTTGTCAAAGTTTAGATTCCATTATAAACAAGTTATGAATGTTTCTACTCCAAATAAGTTTTTAATGCGACTATTCGAAACTGGTTGTGAATGTTTCCATTCCACCCTATACAAGCTGTGAACGTTTCAATTCTAAACTTGTTGTGAATGTTTCCAATCATTCTAAAAAAGTAGTGAATGTTTCAATCCCAAACTACTTGTGAATGTTTCCATTCCATTCTAAACAAGTTGGTGAATGTTTGCATTGTATTCTAAAGAAGTTGTGATCTTTCAATTCCAAGCAAGTTGTGAATGTTTCTATTCCAAACTAGTTGTGAATATTTGGATTAGATTCTAAAGTAGTTATGATTGTTTCTATTCCAAACTAGTTGTGATTGTTTCCATTCCATTCTAAACTAGTTGTGAATGTTTCGATTCCAAAGAAGTTGTGAATGTTTTTATTCTAAATTACTTATGAATGTTTCCATGCTATTCCAAACTTGTTGTGATTATATCTATTCCAAACTAGTTGTGAATGTATCATTTATATTTTAAACCAGTTGTGTAGGTTTCTATTCCAAACTAGTTGCCAATGTTTCCAATCCACTCTAAACATGTTGTGATTGTTTCTTTTCTAAACAAGTTATTAATGTTTCTATTCCAAATTAGTTATCAATGTTTTCATTCCATTTTGTACAAGTTATGAATGTTTCTAAAGTAGTTATAAATGTTTCCATTCCACTCTAAACAAGTTGTTAATGTTTCTATTCGAAACAAGTTGTGAATGTTTACATTGCATTCTGAACAAGTTGTGAATGTTTATGTTACTATTGTGCCTAAAAGCCAATCATAAGATGATTGTATTTTTGCACATTAAGTCATGATATTTTATTAAGGCATTAATTCAGTTATTATGTTGTTGATTTGTTTTTGCGTAACGTAATAAATATAATTATAACCCTAGAATAATGATATTCTTAAATATCTCTAGTCTAGTATTATCATGGAGCGGGTTACAATAATACATAACGACTAGCATATGTGGAGACTAATATGAGATATGTAGTCTACATATGGGTACAAGTTGAAGAGCTTGTGTACCGGACCAACCCGCCATGAGAATGCTACATGGATCATTATATGAATGTCATAAATGATTCTCATAGTGATCATGGTATATGTAGTCCTTTGACCTAAAGTCATCAAGGTTCCCTACATGTGAGTCACATATTTTAATACTTCTCTTTGTTGCTCATAACTAAGTGAACTTGAAGAAGGTCATTGGGTATCTTACATATCATGTGAAGGGTTTTGTATGATCGAGATTGGATTTGTGCCTCCTATATAACGAGAGTGGTATCTTCGGGCCCCTTGATAGAGTGAGACTAAGAAAATGCATGGTCATGCTCGGATGAGATGATATATGATATCAATGTCATTAGTTTAAGTTAGTCTACTCAGTAATCAAGAAACCAAAGATTGAGCTACAAGAGAGTGACACATTCCATGTCTCATGCTTAGTCTTGATATCTTGGACAAAGGGACAATGACATATACGGATAATGATCATAAAGGTTTAGTCGAATCAGTGACAATCATATCACTTGGGTAGCAATGATGTGTTGCTAGACACCACTCATTACTTATGATCATCAATGTGATTTATGATAATTGCCAACGTGGTAAGAGCCTATTGGGTCGCACACATAAAGTCTATCTGGATTATTTGAGTGCATGGGCTAATTAATTTGGGTTATGGTTTCATGATAATTTTGTATTAATAAATGGCCGAAAATTTGAGCTATTATAAGCCCAAAATTAAAGCCTAATTAGATTAGGGCTTTGAAACTCATTGGGCTTGGAAGTTGAGTCTCACTATTAATACATCACATAGTGAAAAATTCATAACTCTTGCGCTAGGCTCCCAAAAGTTCCAGCCACACTCTTCTCTTACCATTCCTTGGAGGACGCAAGCTAGCACTGCAAGCGCAAAAGAAACACATCTGCTGGGATGTGGTGGAAGCATGGTGAACTTGAAAGGCTTGTGTAGATACCATAGAGAGGTTGAACACATCAACTGTTCAGGTTTTGTGATTCGACGCAATAGTTGAGTGAAATATGTCAACCAAATTAGGTAAAAAAATTTTCAACACCCGATTTACCCCGTTTCACTTGGAACCTGGAGGGTTTTGGCTATATTCCACTGTGCTTGTTTGGCTCCCAAATACCTACAGTTTATATTCCAATCTAGCTACGAATATTTCAATTCCATTCTCAACAAATTGTGAATGTTTTCATTCTAGACTAGTTATGAATCTTTCTATTCCAAACTAGTTGTGAATGTTTTATTCCAAACTAGTTGTGAATGTTTCCATTTGTTTCTAGACAAGTTGCGGATGTTTCTATTTTAAACTAGTTGTGACTGTTTTTGTTACATTCTAAACTAGTTGTGAATGTTTCTTTTCCAAACTAACTGTGAATGTTCCCAAACAAGTTGTGAATGCTTCTATTCCAAAAAATTTATGAATGTTTCCATTCCATTCTAAAAAAGTTGTGAATTTCTCTATTCCAAACAAGTTGTGAACGTTTATATTCCAAGCAGGTTGTGAAACTTTCTATTCAAAGCTAGTTGTGAATGTTTCTACTTAAAACTAGTAATGAATGTTTTTATTCTAAACTAGTTGTGTTTCCATTCTATTCTAAACAAGTTCTGAATGTTTCTATTCCAAACTAGTTTTGAATATTTCTATTCCAAACTTGTTGTGAATGTTTCCAGTGCATTCCAAATTGGTTGTGAATGTTTCTATTCTATAAAAGTTTTGAATGTTTCATTTCCATGCTAAACAAGTTGTGAAAGTTTCCATTTCAAACTAGTTGCCAATGTTCCCATTCCATTCTAAACAAGTTGTGAATATTTCTATTTTAAACTAGTTGTGAATGTTTCAATTCCAAACAAGTTGTAAATGTTTCTATTTCAAGCTAGTTGGGAAGGTTTCCATTCTATTTAGAATAAGTTGTCAATGTTTCCATTCCAAACTACTCGTGAATATTTCCATTATATTCTGAAGAAGTTATGAATGTTTCTATCTTGAACTAGTTGAGAATGTTTCTATTCCATTCTAAGCAAGTTGTAAGTGTTTCTAGTCCACACTAGTTAGGAATGTTTTCATTCCTTTCTACGCACATTGTGAATGTTTCTATTCCAAACTAGTTGTGAATGTTTCCATTTAATTCTAAACTTGATTTGACAGTTTCTATTCTAAAAATGTTGTGAATGTTTCCATTCCATTCCAAACTAGCTGTGAATGCTTTAATTCAATTCTAAACTAGTTGTGAGTGTTTCTTTTCCAAACTAGTTGTGATTGTTTCCATTCCATTATAAACAAGTTGTGAATGCTTCTATTCTAAACTAGTTGCAAATGTTTCCATTCTATTCTAAAGAAGTTGTGAGTGTTTTTATTCACAACTAGATTAGAATAGAAAATTCACAAGTTGTTTAGAATGGAATGGAAACATTCACAACTAGTTTGGAAGAAAAACATTTACAACATATTTAGAATGGTATGGAAACATTGACAACTAGTTTGGAAGAGAAACATTTATAACTTGTTTAGAGTGGAGTGGAACTATCCATCACTAGTTTGGAGTAAAAACATACACAACTTTTTGAGATTGGATTGGAAACATTCACAACTTATTTTTAATTGGAATATTCACGACTAGTTTGAAATGGAAACATTTGCAACTTGTTAGAATTGAATGGAAACATTGATAACTAGTTTGGAATAGAAACATTGATGGCAAGTTTAGAATGAAATGGAAACATTCACAACTAGTTTGAGATAAGAAAACATTTGTAACTTCTTTTGAATAGAACATTCACAACTATTTTGGAATAAAAATATTCACAACTTGTTTTAAATAGAAACATTCACAACTTGTTTAGAATAAAAACATTCACAACTAGTTTAGAATGGAATTAAAACATTCACAACCTATTTAGAATGCAATGGAAACATTCACAACTTGTTTGGAATAGAAACATTCACAACTAGTTATGAATGTTTCTATTCCAAACAAGTTGTGAATGTTTCTATGTTAAACTAGTTGCGAATGTTTCTATTCAATTTTGAACAAGGTTTGAAAGTTTATATTAAAAACAAGTTGTGAATGTTTCTATTCCATTCTAGATAGGTTGTGAATGTTTCTATTATATTCTAAACTAGTTGTGAAAGTTACTATTCTAAACTAGTTGTGAATGTTTCCATCCCCAACAAGTTATGAACGTTTCTATTCCAAACTAGTTGTGAATGTTTCTATTTCAAACTAGTTGTTAATGATTCATTTCCAAACTAGTTGTAATTTTTCCATTCCACTCTAAAGAAGTTGTGAAAGTTTCTATTCCAAACTAGTTTTTATTCCATTCTAAACTAGTTGTGAATGTTTGTATTCAAACCTAGTTTTGAATATCTCCATTTCAAAGTAGTTGTGAATGTTTTCGTTCTATTCTAAACCGGTTGTGATTGTTTCTATTCAATTTTAAATAAGTTGTGAATGTTCCCGTACCATTCCAAACTAGTTGTGATTGTTGCCATTGTAAACTAGTTGCAAATGTTTCAATTACAAACTAGTTGTGAATGTTTCCATTCTAAGCTACTTGTGAGTATTTCAATTACAAACAAGTTGTGAATCTTTCTATTCTAAACTAGTTGTGATTATTTCCATTCCATTCTAAACTGTTTGTGAATGTTTCTATTCCAAACAAGTTGTGAGTGTTTCTATTCCAACCAGTTGTGAATGTTTCCATTCCATTCCAAACAAGTTTTGAATGTTTATATTTAAAACTAGTTGTGAATGTTTATAATCCATTTTAAACAAGTTGTCAATGTTTCTATTCCAAACTAGTTGTGAATGTTTCAATTCCATTTTAAACTAGTTGTGAAAGAATATATTCCAAACTAGTTGTGATTATTTGTATTCCAAACTAGTTGTGAATGTTTCCATTCTATTCTAAACAAGTTGTGAGCATTTCTATTCTAAACTAGCTATGAATGTTTCCAATCCATTCTAAACAAGTTGTGAATCTTTCCATTTCATTCTAAACTATGTGTGAATGTTTCTATTCCAAACTAGTTGTTTGTTTCCATTCCATTCTAAACAAGATGTGAATGTCTCTATTCCAAACAAGTTATAAATGTTTCCATTCCATTCTACACAAGTTTTGATTGTTTCTATTCTAAACTTGTTATGAATGTTCATTATCCATTCTAAACAAGTTATGAATATTTCCATTCCATTTTGAACTACTTGTCAATGTTTCTATTCCAAACAAGTTTTCAATGTTTCCATTGCATTATAAACAAGCTCTAAATATTTCCATTATATTCTAAACAAGTTGTGAATGTTTATATTCCAAACTAGTTGTAAATATTTCCATTGCATTCCAAATAAGTTATGAATGTTTGTATTCCAAACTAGTTATGAATGTTTTTGTTCCAAACTACTTGTGAAAGTTTCTTTTCCAAAATAGTTGTAATTGTTTCCATTCCATTTGAAACATGTTTTGAATGTTTCTAGTGTAAACAATTTATGAATGTTTCTATTCTAAATAAGTTGTGAATGTTTCCAATCCATTCAAAACAGGCTGTGAATATTTCTATTCCAAACATGTATTGTCTCTCCTAGCGGAAAGCTTGTTTGAGGAAGGTAAAGTGTTTAAAATCTACTTTGGAACATTATTTCAAGTTTAGATAGCAAGAATAGGTATGTTTAGGCAAGTTCACTAAGTTCTGAGGAGGTAAAGGTACCATATAAAGTTTGGGGGCAAAATAGTATTTTTCCATCCCAAAGACTCGGACTGGATCTCGAGAGTTAAAAAATAAGTTTTAAAGACCTAGCTCTTGCTATAAACCCAAACCTAGTTCAATAAACAAGATTTGACCAATGTTGAGTATGGTAACCTAAAGGAAAAATAGCTTTTTGTAACTTTTTAAAAACTATTATGGCTTTTGGTTAGAAGCTCATACAAAACTTGGTAAAGTTGGAGGTGGTTGCCATTTTACACTTCAAACCCAAGTTCATCCTCTAACCCTTGATTTCTCCATGATGTTGAGCTCAAAACCAATAGATTTTGGTGATAGTTAAAGCCACCAAGGGTTTATAAGCCAACAGAAGCTTGTTTCAAGTGAAATTTCATGCTTTTGAAGCCTAGAATCAGGTTTCCATCCATCCCCTTGTTTTGATGAGAGGTAACATGTGTTCTCATGTTGATTTCTTGTTTATTTGATGATTAGGAGGTTGGGTTTTGGTTGGAAGTTGGTAATTTGGTTTTTTTTTCATTTGTTTGCTCATAACTTAGGCAGAACTTTGAGGGACTTCGGTTCTTGGAGAAGGGTGGATTGATTCTTGCTTGTGGATTGAAACTAAGGTAAGGGATTTATGGTTTATTGCTTGATTAATGCTATTGGAGTGTGGTTGCTTAATAAAATCAAGTAGTTTTGGCAATAGCATTAGTCAGTGGGCTAGTCTGATCATGGCAGACTAGGAGTTTGATGGACCTTGGAATGACGTTTTATTGTGGTAGCTGGTTGTGGCCTTTGCAGGATGTTTTACAAGTATGTGAAGTTAGAAGGCCATCTAAGCATGTTTGGTATGTAACACCAATGCCACAAAAAGTTCATAGCAGGGAGATAACTGTGGCAACTCGACGCGATAATTATGTTGGCCTAAGATTCAGAATTTTGCTCAAGGTTCAATGGGAGGCCTGAGGGGGTGCTTTGGGTACCTAGGGATTAAAGTATTTCAAGGGTACTTTTAGACTTCTAAAAGTCCCCTGAGACCTAGGAGTTTTCTTGAGTGTTTATGGTTACTTCTACCAAAAGCAAGAAAACTAGATTGGAAAGGGCCATAATGAGGTATTACTTGCTTGCATGAAAGGTTTAGTACCATCGGTGACCTTGTCATGCCAGCAAGCATGAGGTTGTGATGTGGAAACTTAGTGCACCTAGTGGGTCTTTAACGCCATGTCGGCAATAGTCCCACCATAGAGCCTCTGTACCAACCATGGTCATTACTATTTCACTAGTGTTAACAAAGTAATGGTGGATAGGAATGTACCTTGAGTAAAAGTTTAGTGCACTTGTAGCCTAGGCAAGATTACTTAAGCTGCAAGTTGACACCTAGTGCACTCTTGGTAAAGGTTTTAGCTGGAAGCTTAGTACACAACTGACCTAGGCGAGTCTAATAACTTGAGGCACTATATGGATGCTTAGTACACCTATGAGTTCCTTTGAACTTAAGCAAGGAGCACCCATCATGTTCATCTGTACAACATAACGGAGGTCAAGATTGGTGATGAATTTCACTAGTGAGGTTAGTAAGCAACACTTGCTAGAAGGCAAGGCTCTGCCTTGTAGTTCAAAGACTAGGTTAAGGACAAGTCCCAAGGGACTAAAACCTATGCGCATAAGTTTATCCTTAGGCTATATGAGCCCAAAGCAGATTACATATCTTTGTATATGTGTTGTCCTTGGTTTTATCCTTGCAGGTTGGAGACCCGTTACTGAGAATTCTTTAATTCTCACTCTATAGTGATGTTGTGCAGATAACGAGGTTATTGGACCTGACAATCATTGAAGGATTGTCATAACGGTTTCTGTTTCAAGCACACTACTTTGAGAATCCTTGGGATTCTATTTATTTTGTTGCCTTAGTGTTAAGTTGTTATTGTACTAACTACAGTCTTATTGGCCACAGAGGCTAGTGAGCACGTGGGGGATCATTGAGGTTTGCTCCTCTAATGTGGAAGCGAGTTAATCGGATTTCAGTAGTACCAGACTTGAATATACATGATGTATGTTAGTAGCCTCCAATGTGTATGAATAGAGTTATGGACTCTATGGTTCATTTTTGGTGTAGGGCATAGTCTACCATTGTTTAAATGCCTACACACTTTTAACTATGTGTAGGTTTATTATCAACGCAATAAAGGTTTGTATGCTTTGACTATTTGAACATTTGTTTTTATGGAAATGCCTAGGCTATATAAATGTTTTATGATTTTCTACTTGCTGAAGTCAAAGCAAATCTTGCACACATAATTACATTCCTAGGTTTAACAATTAGTCGCATAGAGTTTTAATGAGAGTGCTAATAATTGATTAGGTAACTACAACCAACATGAAAGTTGTTCTCATAAGCTTCTTGAGTAGGGAAATGAGGGGCCATTTCAGTTTTTGTTATAACAGCCTGATTCACAAACATTGGAGCCTAGGAGCTGAGATCTAGGCCATGATCTATGTGCTACGGTGGTTAGTACTAACCAACATCTGTGAGTTCTCATATGGCTTTGGATGTAGGTTGCTATGGTGAACTAGGTTAGTTGTGTTTTGGATGCTAGAGGTATGGCAATGAATCCTTATAGTCTAGTTTGGCATTATTGGGGGATGTAACTTTACTTGGTTCGAGGTATAAGGAACACCTTGAAGTAGGTAGTTGGGATGCAACCACCATCCTAGGAAAATTGTTATGGAACCTTAATGCAAGGTAGGTTGAATGATCCATTGGACTAGGAAGCTGTGGAAACCTCCAAGGTGGGGGGTACCATAAGGTCTGGTTGGTTACTCCCATTGTGTCTGAACTTGAGCCCAATAGTTTGGATGGGTTAGGTTATTAGAAAAGAGCTCTAGATGCGTTCACTGAGTGACAGTCACTTGGTCAAGTAGGCTATGAACTGAAGTAGAGCACTCTAGTACCATTCTTTTAAGAGTTAGGAGAGTTGAAGATGAGATGGCAACATGGAGGTTAGCTCATCCAACCTAGTAGGAGCATGCGTCATATGCCCATAGTGTGGAAGTCGACCAGAGACAAAGAAATAATAATGAATCATGCATAAGTGGGCTTAAGCTCAAGGTGCAAAAAGTGTATGGCTCTTATGTTGCACCTAGGAATTGTTATCAACAATGCAAGTGGTCATTAGACTACTTTTAGTTTTGGCTCAATTAAGTTGAGACTAGCCTAGGATGCTTGCCCCAATAGTTGTTGGCATAATGAGTCAACCTAATACACCAGAGCAATAGTTTAAAGCTTCGCTTCTATTAGTCAAGTGGTGGAAATAGGTAGCCACTAGCTAGGTGCGACTGGTAGTTGTGAGGTAACTCCTTACCTCTCACTAGTAGTTTTCCATTGACTTGGCACTTTCTAGCATCAATTACTGGTAGGGTTTATTTTGCTTGTTGAGTAGTTTGTGAGTGGGGTTAAGGGCTAACCCATGTGCATTAGGAACTAAAGGTGCATTAAGTATTGGGCGATACCTGAAACTCTAGGACCCATTTGCTAGCACATGAACCCACATAAGTGGAGGCTTAAAAACCTTTGATTGGAAATATTCTAAGGTTCCATAGGTTGTCTTCTTGCTTGATTTGTTTGGTTGCCTAGTGGTAGCGAATGGCTGGCTAATTGAATGGATGAGTTATTTAGAGTGACCAACCAAAGGAGTAATTCAACCATATGCCGATAAGGTAAGTAGGTAAGTACTTATTTTATTTCTAACCATTGAATGCAGGAGGTAACTATGGAAGGAAACATGGTGTAGGGAACTTGTCCAAGGGTAAGTGGATGGATAGGTTTGTTCATTCGTTAGCATTATACCTTAGTATTGAGCAAGTAGGAGTAGAGTTTTTGCTCAGGTTTGGCTTGATTGCTGGAAGGGAGTAAGGAAGCCAAAGTAATAGGATTAACTGCCAAGGACTAGGGGATAGTCGATGACTTGTGGTCATCGTCCTTAGGTTAAGATTGATCACAAGCACTTAGATGACTTATGGAAGAAGAAAGGCTAGGCTAGTGAAGCTGGGCAAGTAGGTTAAAGACTAAGTCTTGGATGGAACCAAGGAAGTTGTGGGGATTGCATGTTGCTTTGAGTTAATGGTAGTAAGTTAGTAAAATATTGGACTGTCAAGTAAGAAATTTTTAGGTGATGCTTGAAAAAGGATGTTTTGCCCTAACCCTTTAGGTTAGTGTTTTAGGGGCACCCATGAGGTAGAGTTCACCATGACCAGTCGAGGGTCAACTCACAAGTAGTTAGCTAAGAAATAATCTCCCACCTAGTTTTATTTGTTGCTTGGTAATCCGAAGTGCCAGGTCTAATATAGGTACAGTTGTGCTCATGTGTTGTGTAGTGAGTTTAGTTGTTGTTGTGTTCACTGGAGTAGTGGATAGTTTAGGGTTGAAATTGTTACCAACTCCGAGGTAATCCAGTTATGGTGCCAAAAATGTGCATTTAAACTCCCAGGATTGGTGTGTCCTATAGGTCATCAGAACAACACCCCTAGTGTACATACTCAAGTGACCCTGTTGAGCACTATCTAAATACATACGTATTTGTCTAACCATAATACACATATTCAAATTTATGCACACTATGGTAGCTAAGAAGGAAAACACTAGCACAAGTCTTAGTTTTGGCTTCCACACATTAAGCATTTTTACTAGGGTCAAAAATTCCAGCCACTGCACCCAAATTTCCTCCAACAAACTGTAATAATCTAGTCATGTAACCCCTTATTTTATTTGCTCCATTGTCAAGTATAGACTTAGAGCAAACCAATAAATTTTTTTTTACATCAATAGCCCACCTATGGACCAAGTTAAGGATTTTTTAAGTTGGTTACAAAATCTGACCAAATGAACAGTAACTTAGCCAATTTTGAAATATTATATATTTGGATACAGGTTTCAAAATTCTGAAATTCTAAATCCCAGCTCAACCTATGGATGTGATCTAGGTGTGGTCAAAATTTTATACCAAAATTATTTCTACACAGGGAGATATACAACTTTAAGTGCACAGTCAAAATTCTGGTCACTTTATGACCATTTTGCCGATACAAAATTTCATAACTGTGCAAACACTTTATTCGCAAGGGGGAAGCCCTCCAAGGCTACCCAATATATGCCCAATACACGTATGAATTATATGCACTTGCATCTAGCAACCTTATGTGGTCAAAACAGAATTTACAAATAAGCAGCCTATAATTCACACTTAGGCAGCTTTGCACCACATCCCATAGATAGCGAAAACATTACTCAAATGCTCACAAACTTGTCTCATTTTACATACACTACATTTACATGCATACATGTACTAAATAATGGTCTTAACTTAGCTAAAAACCACCCTAAGTTACAGGAGTTCCTATGACACAATGTACTCCAGAATAGGATGCTGGCCAGCTGCTGCATAACACAATAAGCACCATCACTAAAAATACCAAATGTACTCCTAAAATCACCAAAATTTCCAGCTCATGACTACACATATGGAAGTTTATGTGCTTGAAAATTTAGAGCAAAAATCAAACTACAAACATTAGTTTAAAGGTGATCTCTCAGCTGGACCTGAAATGATAGAATTGAGGGGAGTAAGTTTCATTGAGAAACATAGTAAGGGTAACACCTAGATTCAACAGGCAATCTAACCATCATCAAAACCTACATCCAAAGACACTAAAGCACAAAATCACAATGCATATATACAAGATACAGAAACCAAATGCAGCAACCATTCACAACCATCAAACACATGAAATGATGCAGTAACATAAACCATAGGTTAGTCCATAAAACACATAATAAACATAACCAAATCACTATTGAATCCCTCCTCAAGCTAATGCTTGGCCTTAGGAGTACTAACTTTGGGCTCCAGAAAATCCTCATTTCATTACCATCTTTGTGCACTTCACACTAGGTCACAAAACCTTTAATAAGTGCACTCCCCTCACTAAGCTTGGTTCATCAAGCTCATGGCTCTCTTCCAAGCTTAGCCCTAGCTCCATGGTTCCTTGAAAATTAAAAAAATAACCCATGAGAGAAATAGAACCATTACCTTGACGGATATGCTGAAATTGGAGCTTGATCCTAGGTGCACTCAAGCAATAGCACCAAATAGCTTCCAATTGTGCTTCCTTGACTTC
>KK900621.1:58790-99198 GCA_000696445.1 Aquilaria agallochum
TTTAGCAGCCTCTCCTTAGGTGGGATAACCCCACAATTTCACCATTTGACTTAAGTCAAAGACATACACATCCTAAGACTTACATTAGAACACTCGGGTCCTTTATGCCTTTTTTTGTTTTCTTTGTCGTCAGTTGTCTTTCATAAGTAATGTGATCCTCCAATAGTACTTTCATACCATTCATATCATTCTCATAACTCTCTAAATCTCTTTCTTAAGAATTTTGCAATTGAGTACCTGAATTTCCAAAATCTTACAAAAAAGTCCATAGGTTTCTTGACAAACAAGCAATCCTTAAGGATTTTCTTGGGAGCCAAGTTACCGACTTGGAACATTTTTAAAGAGGTGTTGATCATGGCTTTTAACCCCCACACTTCAATCAATGTGGCGAGAATTACACAATATAATGGTTTTGACCATTATGCCACACTTTGTAATTCTCCCATTTTTTGAGGTGGTAACTGAAACCCTAGTCAATGAGGGTTTTGGTTAAGATATTTTTAAGCCTAAAGTTACAATAATGCACTTGACCCTAGTGCCTTGTAAAGAAAAGGCTAGAGACTAGCGAGGTTGGTTAGGGCTAGTGGGTGTGCTAAGCAGAATTATCATGAATGAGCCACCTGAGAGGTTTTATATGGCTACCCACCTCCTTATAGGTAATTGACTTGATGGATGGTTGTTGAAGAAGTTGAGCAAGACAGGAGGCATGGTGGTGCCTAGTGATAGAGGTTAAGGTGTCTAGTTTGCTACCTAACAAAGGATGCCTAGGTTGGCTTGGGATTTTGTAGTACCTTGTAACTCTGCTAAGGACCCCATAGGTGCTTCAAGCATAGAGTCAATATTGATCGCTGGGAAGCAAGTGAACTAGGGACATACCCGAGAAGTTAATCTTGCATGTGTAGGGTGTTGGGCTCTGAGTGCAGAGAAGTGTAGAGGCTTTGTGTGTACGCTTCAGGCACCTAGGATACTTCGAGTGAGCAACTAAAGCATCAAGACATTTGGATTAGGTAGCATGTTAGTAGTTTAATCATTGGGTGCTAGGATGATTGAGCCGAGGGGGTATAAATGAGGCCCTAGTGCTACTAGCTACTTGGAGGTCTTGTCACTAGTTCCAGGGAGGTCATCTCTAGTAGGCATGTGGGTGTAAGAAACTCCAGAGTAGAAAAGGCACTAAGATCACAGTGCTTAAGTCGTGCAAAGGTATCTTGCACAGTGCACCAATATGCTCGTTGCATAGGGGCCGTCCGAATGAAGCATTGGAAGACTTATACTCTAAGGTAGGACGGGACTTGCAACTGTCAGTAGTTCACTGTATTAGAAGAGCCCTAGAGTATAGTAGAGCTTAAAGTGGAGTATGCCTTAGAGTGTTAGTGGTGTATATGGCAAGGCCATAGTACATTAGTGGCACACTCTGTCTAGTGATCATTAGGAGTTGTCGGGTACCTAACCTAGAGTAGGGAACTGCTTGTGTGAGAGATAATTGATGACTCATATGCTCATTAAGCTACCTTGCAGTAAGTGGTTTGGTACAGAGACATTAGGTGCTAAACCTAAAGTGAGTGTTAACGGACAAGTTTAACTTGTTAAGTTAGCTTACACTAGTGGGTTTTTCATAGAGGACAAAAATGAGGAAGTTGGTCGATGCAAAGCTTTAAGTAAGTAACTATTAGTGTAAGGTTAGTGGACAAGTTTTCAAAATTTGTTAAGCTACCTTGCACAAAGAAGCTAGGGCACAGAGATAGCTGTTGAAGAGTTGTTGTGACCGATTTCACTAGGACAGGTTGACATCTTGGGTGTCCTTCAAAAATATTGTGTGCCAGGGGTAGTTAAAGACCATATCATAGTCTTCAAAGGTGAAATTGCACTAAGGAGCTTTGGGCCATATAAGCTCAAGCAAAGGTGGGGAGAACAGTTGGTAGTTCTTGGTATGTTGTTGGATTTGAGCACAAAGTATTGCACTAGCCATAGTACTTATACGAGATAGGACTCGATTAAAGTGCTTGAGGGCATTAACTAAGTGAGTCAAGTAGTTCGGTGCCGATAAGGTTGTTATGGAATTGACTCCCCTTAGTAAGTTTTTTGAGGTACTTTGGCACTATGTCCTAGGTTAATATTTCTAAGGTGGGGAGATTGAATTTGGAGGACCAAATTTTCCAATGCGGGCAGAATTTTATGCCTCTTCTAGTAGAAAGCTTGTTTAAGGAAGGTAAAGTGTTTAAAATTTGGTTTGGAACCTTATTTCAAGTTCACATAGCAAGAATAGGTATGTTTGGTAATCTTCACTAAGTTCTGAGGAGGTTAAGGCACCAAATAGAGCTCAAATGAAAAATAGTAATTTTGCCTCCTAAAGAGTTGGGTCGAGTCTTGAAAGTTAATAAATGACTTTAAAGACCTAACTTTTGCTATAAAGCCAAATTTAGCTTAGTAAACAAAATTTGACCACGGTTGACTGTGATTATCTAAATGAGGGGGGCTTTCTATAACTTTTTAAGAACTTTCATGGCTTTTGGTTTGAAAGGGATTTAAAACTCGGCAAAGTTGGAGTTGGCTGCCATTTTACACTTCAAACCCGAGTTTGTCCTCTAACCTTTGATTTCTCCACGAAATTGAGCTCAAAACCAAGAGATTTCTGAGGGTACTCCAAGACTTCCAAAACTCCTCCTGGACCTAGCAGTTTTCTTGAGTTTTTATGGTTTTTTCTACCATAAGCAAGGAAACTAGTTTGTAAAGGGCCACATTGAGGTATCACTAGCTTAGGTGAAAGGTTTAGTACCACTAGTGACCTAGTAGTGCTTCCGGGCACGAGGTTGCAATGTGAAACCTTAGTGCACCTAGTGGGTCTTTAAGGCCTAATTGACAATAGTCCCACCATATAGCCCCTACACCAACCATGGTTATTACTTCTCCACTAGTGTCAACTAAGTATTAGTGGATAAGAATGTACCTTAAGTGAAGATTTGGTCCACTTGTAGCCTAGGTAAGGTTACTTGAGGCACAAGTAAAAACCTAGCGCACTCTTGGTAAGGGTTTCAAGTGGAACCTTAGTATGCTAGTGACCTAGGCAAGTCTAAGGACTTGAAGCACTATGTTGAGGCCTAGTATACCTAATGAGTTCTATTGAACTCAAGTGAGGAGCATCCACCATGTTCACCTGTACAACATAAGGGAGGTCAGAACTGGTGATGAATTTCACTAGTTACGCTAGTAAGTGATGCTTTCTAGTAGGCAAGGCTCTGCTTTATAGTTAAAGGACTAGGTTGAGGACAAGTCCTATAAGACTGAAACCTATGCATATATGTTTAGCCTTAGGCGGTTTGAGCTCACAGTAGATTACATATCTTTATATATGTGTTGTCTTTAGTGTTTTCCTTGCAGGTTGAAGACCCCTTATTGAGAATTCTTTAATTCTCACTCCCTAGTTATGTTGTTCAGATAACAAGGCTATTGGACCCAACAATCATTAAGGATTGTCACAGTTGTCTCTATTTTAGGTACACTACTTTGAGAACCCTTGGGATTCTAGTTATTTTGTTACTTGAGTATTAAGTTGTTATTGTACCAACTACAGTCTTTTTAGCCACAGAGGCTAGGGAGCACATGGAGGATCATTGAGGCTTGCCATCGGGATCTCTCATCTAGGGTGGAAGCTAGTTGATTGGATCTTAGTAGTACCAGCCTTGAATATACATGATGTATATAAGCAGCCTCCAATGTGTACGAATGGAATTATGGACTCTAGGGTTGCTTCGGGGTGTAAGGCACAGTCTACCATTGTTTAAATGCCCACACGCAGTTAATTATGTGTAGGCTTATTATTGATGCAATAAAGGGTTTGTATGCATTAACTCTTTGAACATTGGTTTTTATGGAAATGCCAAGGCTATATAAATGTTTTACGATTCTCTACTTCCTCAAGTCGAAGCAAATGTTGCCAGCATAATTGCTTTCCTAGGTTAAACAACTAGTGGTAAGATGTTCTAACCAAGGTGCACTTAGCCAACTAGAACCAACATGAGACTCGGGCAGGACCATGTGGGGCTACTCCAAAACAAGTTGTGAATGTTTCTATTCCAAACTCGTTGTCAACATTTTTAATCCAAACAAATTGTAAATGTTTCTATTCCAAGCAAGTTGTTCTCATATGACTTGTATCGTATATTATACATAATTTCTAACAATAGAAATATTTACAACTAGTTTGGAATATAAACATTCAGAAATTTTTTAGAATGGAATGGAAACATTTACAACAGGTTTAGAATAGAAACATTTACAACTTGTTTGGAATGGAATGGAAACATCCATAAATTGATTGGGATAGAAACATTCAGAACTTGTTTAGAATAGAATGGAAACATTCACAACTGGTTTGGAATAGAAAGATTGACGACTAGTTTGGAAAAGAAACATTCACAAGATGTTTAGAATGGAATGGAAACATTCATAACTAGTTCGGAATAGAAACATTCAAAAATTTTTTAGAATGGAATGGAAACATTTAAAACAAGTTTGGAATAGAAACTTTCACAACTTGATTGGAATAGAAATATTCACAATTTTGTAGAATAGAATGAAAGCATTCACAACTTCTTTGGAATGGAATGGAAACATTCACAACTACTTTGGAATAGAAACTTTCACAACTAGGTTAGAATGGAATCAAAACATTCACAAATAGTTTGGAATAGAAACATTTGTAACTTGTTTAAAATGGAATGGAAACATTAACAACTAGTTTAGAATAGAAACATTCACAACTAGTTTAGAATGGAATGGAAACATCCATAACTAGTTTGGAATAGAAACATTTACAACTAATTCAGAACAAAATGAAAACATTCACAAGTTGCCTAAAATGGAATAGAAGAATTCACAGCTAGTTTGTAATAGAAACGCTCTTAACTTGTTTAAAAATGGACTGGAAACATTCACAACTAATTTGGAAAAAAAACACTCACAACATGTTTGGAATAGAAACATTCACAACCTGTTTAGTATAGAAACATTCATAACTCATTTGGAATGGAATAGAAACATTCACAACTTTTTTTTGAAGGGAATGGTAACATTCAAAACTAGTTTTGAATTGAAACATTCACAACTTGTTTAGAATGGAATGAAAATATCAGCAACTAGTTTGGAATAGAAACATTCATAACTTGTTTAGAAGGGAAACAACCACAACTTATTTGGAATAGAACGACTCACAATTTCTTATGAATGTAAACATTCACAACCTATTTGGAATGGAATGGAAATGTTCACAACTAGTTTAGAATGAAAAGATTCTCAACTTGTTTTGAATGGAATGGAAACATTCACAACTAGTTTGGAATTGAAACATTCAGAACTTGTTTCAAAACATTTACAATTAATTTGGCATAGAAGCATTCACAACTAAATTCACAACTTGTTTGAAATGGAATAAAGGCAATCACGACTAGTTTGGAGTAAAAGCAATCACAAATTGCTTAGAATATTTCTATTCAAAGCTACGTTTGAATGTTTTTATTCCTAACCAGTTGTGAATGTCTCCATTCCATTCTAAACAAGTTGTGAATATTTCCATTCCATCCTAAGAAAGTTGTGAATGTTCCCATTCTATTGAAAACAAGTTTTGAATGTTTGCAATTGATTCCAAACAAGTTTTCAAAGTTTTGAATCTGTCCTAAACAAGCTGAGAATGTTGCTATTCTAAACAAGTTTTAGATGTTTCCATTCCTTTCTAAACATGTTGTTAATGCTTCCATTCCAAAGAAGTTGTGAATGCTTCCATTCAATTCTAAACTAGTTGGGAATGTTTCTATTCCAAACTAATTGTGAATGTTTCCATTCCATTCAAAATAAGTTATGAATGTTTATAATCCAAACAAGTTGTGAATGTTTCCATTCCATTGTAAACAAGTTGTGAATGTTTCCATTCCATTCTAAATTAGTTGTGATTGTTTCTATTCCAAACTAGTTGTCAATGTTTCCATTTGATTCTAAACAAGTTGTGAATTTTTTTATTCCAAACTAGTTGTAAATGTTAGTATTCCATTTTGAATTAGTTGTGAATGTTTCAACATGATTCAATTCTAGTTGTAAATGTTAGTATTCCATTCTGAACTAGATGTGATTGTTTTAATCTATTCTAAAAAAGTTGTGAATGTTTCCATTCTATTCTAAACAAGTTATGAATTTTTCTATTTCAAAGTAGTTGTGAATTTTTCTATTTCAACACCAGTTGTGAATTTTTCTATTCAAAACTAGTTGTGAATGTTTCTATTCCAAACTAGTTATGAATGTTTCCATTCCATTCTTCCAAACAGGTTGTGGAACTTTCTACTCCAAACTAGTTGTGAATATTTCTATTCCATTACAAGTTATGAATGTTTCCACTCCAAGCAAGCCATGAACGTTTGTATTCAATGCTAGTTGTGAAGGTTCCCATTTCATTGTAAACAAGTAATGAGTGTTTCTCTTTGAAATTAGTTGTGAATGTTTCCTTTTTAAACAAGTTGTGAATGTTTCTATTCGGAACAAGTTGAGAGTGTTTCCATTCCATTCTGAACAAGTTGTGAGTGTTTCCATTCCATTGTAAATAGGCTATGAATGTTTCCATTCCATTCTAAACCAGTTGTGAATGAATTTATTCGAAACTAGTTAGGATATTTCTATTCCAAAAAAATTGTGATTCTTTCTATTCCAAATTGGTTGTAAATGTGTATATTCCAATACAAGTTGTGGTTGTTCCTATTCAAGACACTTTGTGAATGTTTCCATTCCAAACAAGTTACAGTTGTTTCTATTCTAGACTAGTTATGGGTGTTTCCACTCCAAACAACTTGTGGATGTTTCCATTCCACTCTAAACAAGTTGTGAATGTTTACATTCCAAACTAGTTGTGAATTTCAATTCCATTCTAAACAATTTGTGAGTTCCGTTCCATTCGAAGCATGTTGTGAATCTTTCTATTCCAAATAAGTTGTTAATGTTTCAATTCCATTCCAAACAAGTTTTCAATGTTTCTATTCCAAGCATGTTGTGAGTGTCTACTTTCCAATTAAACCAGTTGTGAATGTTTTCATTTTAGTCTAAACAAGTTATGAAAGTTTTAATTCCAAATGGGCTGTGAATGTTTCCTTTACATTCTAAATGAGTTGTGAATGCTTCCATTCCACTCTAAACAAATTATGAATGTTTTTATTACAAACTGGTTATGAATGTTTCTATTCTAAAGTAGTTATGAATGTTTCAATTCAAAACTACTTGTGAATGTTTGTTTTCCATACTCATTGTGAAAATTTCTATTCCTAGCTAGTTGTGAATGTTTTGATTCCATTCTAAATAGGTTGTAAAAGTTTCTATTCCAAACTAGTTGTGAATGTTTCCAATAGATTCTAAAGTAGTTGTGAATGTTTCCAATATATTCTAATGTAGTTGTGAATGTTTTTATTCTAGACCAGTTATGATTGTTTTCATTCCATTCTAAACAAGTTAAGATTTTTTGTACTCCAAACTAGTTATGAATATTTCCATTCTATCCCAAACATGCTATGAATGTTTCTATTCAAAACTAGGTGTGAATGTTTCTATTCCAAACCAATTGTGAATGTTGCTATTGCTAACTAGTCGTGAGTGTTTCCATTCCATTCTAAACAAGTTATGAATATTTCTATTTCGAACAAGTTATGAATGTTTCTACTCCATTCTAAACAAGTTGTGACTGTATCTACCGCATATTAATTTTGAATGTTTCCATCCCATTCCAAATGAGTTTTGATTGTTTCCATTCTATTTAAAACAACTTTTGAATGTTTCCAGTCCATCCTAAACAAGTTGTGAATGTTGCTATTCTATACTGGTTATGAATGTTTCCATTCCATTCTAAACAAGTTGTGAATGTTTCCATTCCAAAGAAGTTATGAATGTTTCCATTTCATTTTACAATAGTTGTGAATGTTTCTATTCTGAACAAGTTATGAATGTTTTCATTCTATTCTAAACAAGTTGTGAATGTTTCTATTCCAAACAAGTTGTGAATGCTTCTATTCCAAATTAGTTGTGAATGTTTCCATTCCATACCAAACAAGTTGTGAATGTTTCCATTCCGTTCTAAACTATTTGTGATTGTTTCTATTCCAAACTAGTTGTTAATGTATCCATTTAATTCTAAACAATTTGTGAATAATTTTATTCCAAGCAAGTTATGAATGTTGCAATTCTAAACATGTTCTGAATTTTTTTATTCCAAACTACTTGTAAATGTTTATATTCTATTTCGAGCTAGTTGTGAATGTTTTTACTTAATTGGAAACTAGTTAAGGATGTTTCTTTTCTGAACTAGATATGATTGTTTCCATTCCATTCTAAACAAGTTGTGAATGTTTCCATTCTATTCTAAACTAGTTGTGAATGTTTTTTTTCTGAACTAGCTATGAATGTCTTTATTCCAAACTAGTTGTGAGAGTTTCTATTCCAAACCAGTTGTCAATGTTTCCATTCCATTCCAAACAAGTTGTGAATCTTTCTATTCCGAACAACTTGTGAAAGTTTCCACTCTAAACAAGTTGTGGTGTTTACTTTCCAATACAAATTGTGAACGCTTCAACTCTGAGCTAGCTGTGAATGCTTGTATTCCATGCTAGTTATGAAGGTTTCCATTTGATTCTAAACAAGTTGTGATTGTTTCGCTTCCAAACTAGTTGTGAATGTTTTCATTGCATTCTAAACTAGTTGTAAAGGTTTCCTTTTCAAACAAGTTGTGAATGTTTCTATTCTGAACAGGTTGAGAATGTTTTTGTTCCATTCTAAACAAGTTGTGAATGTTTCCATTCCACTCTAAGCAGGTTGTGAATCTTTCCATTCCATTCTAAATTGGTTGTGAAAGAATATATTCCAAGCCAGTTGTGATATTTCTATTCCAAACAAGTTGTGATTCTTTAAATTCAAAATTAGTTGTGAATGTTTTAATTCCAAACAAGTTGAGGTTGTTTCTATTCTAAAGAAGTTGTGAATGTTTCCATTCCAAACAAGTTGTGGATGTTTCTATTCCATACTAGTTGTGGATGTTTCCACTCCAAACAACTTGTGGGTGTTTCCAATCCACTCTAAATAAGTTATGAATGTTTTTACTCCAAACTAGTTGTGAATGTTTCCATTCTATTCTAAACAATTTATGACTGTTTCCATTCCATTCGAAACATATTACGAATATTTCTATTTCAAACAAGTTGTAAACATTTCCATTCTATTCTAAACAAGTTTTGAATATTTATATTTGAGACAGGTTTTGAATGTTTCCTTTACATTCTAAATGAGTGTTGAATGTTTCCATTTGACTCTAAACAAGTTATGAATTTTTCTACTATCAACTAGTTGTGAACGTTTCTCTTTTAAACTACTTATGAATGTTTCCATTCCAAACTAGTTGTCAATGTTTCTATTCCAAACTCTTTGTGAATGTCTCCATTCTTTTCTAAACAAGTTGTGACTGTTTCTATTCCTAGCTAGTTGTGAATCTATCCATTCCATTCTAAACAAGTTGTGACAGTTTCTATTCCAAAGAAGTTGTGATTGTTTCTGATACATTCTAAAGCAGTTGTGAAAGTTTCTATTCCAAACTAGTTGTGAATGTTTCCATTTGATTCTAAACAAGTTATTTGCCTCTATTCTAAACTACTTATGAATGATTCCATTCCATTCCAAACATGTTGTGAATGTTTCTATTGAAAACTAGGTGTGAATGTTTCTTTTCAAAACTAGTTGTTAATGTTTCTATTCTTAACTAGTTGTGAATGTTTCCATTCCATTCAAAACAAATTGTAAATATTTCTGTTTCGAATGAGTTGTTAATAATTCCATTCGATTATAAACAAGTTGTGAATGTATCTATTCCAAGTAGTTGTCAAAGTTTCCATTCCATTCTAAACAAGTTTTGAATTTTTTTATTCCATTCCAAACAAGATTTTAATGTTTCCATTCCATCCTAAACAAGTTGTGAATATTGCTATTCTAAACTAGTTGTGAATGTTTCTATTCCAAACTAGTTGTGAATGTTTCCATCCTATTCTAAACAAGTTGTGAGTGTTTCTATTCAAAACAAGTTGTGAATGTTTCTATTCCATACTAGTTGTGAGTGTTTCCATTCCAATCTAAACAAGTTGTGAATGTTTCCTTTCCAAACTAAACAAGTTGCGAATGTTTCTATTGCAAACAAGTTGTGAATGTTTCCATTCCATTCTAAACAAGTTGCGAATGTTTCAATTCAATTCTAAACTAGTTGTGATTGTTTGAATTCAAAATAAGTTGTAAATGTTTCCATTTGATTATAAACAAATTGTGAATATTTCAATTCCAAGCAAGTTGTAAATGTTTCAATTGTAAACCGGTTATGAATTTTTTTATTCCAAATTAGTTGTAATGGTTCATATTCCGTTTTGAACTAGTTGTGAATCTCTCTACTCCATTCAAAACTAGTTGAGAATGTTTCTATTCTGAACTAGATATGATTTTTCAAACCAATTCTAAACAAGTTGTGAATGTTTCCATTCTAGTCCAAAATAGTTGTGAATGTCACTTTTCCAAATCAGTTCTGAATGTTTCCATTCCGAACTAGTTGTGAATGTTTCTATTCCATTGTAAACAAGTTGTGAATCTTTCTATTTTGAACAAGTTGTGAAAGTTTCTACTCCGAACAAGTTGTCAATGTCTCCATTCCATTACAAGCTATGAGTGTTTCCACTCTAAGCAAGATGTGAATGTTTCCATTTCAAACTAGTTGTGAATGTTTCCATTCCACTCTAAACTAGTCGTGAACGTTTCTTTCCTACAGAAGTTGTGAACATTTCTATTCCAAACTTGCTATAAATGTTTCCATTTCATTCAAGGGAAGTTGTAAATGTGTCCATTCTAAACATGTTGTGAATGTTTCCTTTCCAAACTAGTAGTGAATGTTTCCATTCCAATCTATACAAGTTGTGACAGCTTCTATTCCAAACAAGTTGTGAATGTTTATGATACATTCTAAAGTAGTTGTGAAAGTTTCTATTCCAAATTAGTTGTGAATGTTTCCATTTCATTCTAAACAAGTTATGATTGATTCTATTCTAAACTAGTTATGAATGTTTCCATTCCATTCCAAACATGTTGTGAATGTTTCTATTCCTAACTAGTTGTGAATGTTTCCATTCCATTCTAAACAAGTTATAAATATTTCTGTTCCAAATGAGTTGTGAATAATTCCTTTCAATTATAAACAAGCTGTGAATATATCTATTCCAAATTAATTGTCAAAGTTTCAACTCCATTCTAAAAATGTTTTGAATTTTTTTATTCCATTACAAACAAGATTTTAATGTTTCCATTATATCCTAAACAAATTGTGAATATTGCTATTCTAAACTAGTTGTGATGTTTCCGTTACATTCTAAATGAGTTTTGAATGTTTCCAATCAAAAGAAGTTGTGAATGTTTCTATTCCAAACAAGTTGTGAATGTTTCCATCCTATTCTAAACAAGTTGTGAGTGTTTCTATTCCAAACAAGTTGTGAATGTTTCCATTCCATAGTAGTTTTGAGTGTTTCCATTCCATTCTAAACAAGCTATGAATGTTTCCTTTCCACAAGTTGTGAATGTTTCTATTCCAAAGAAGTTGTGAATGTTTCCATTCCATTCTAAACAAGTTGTGAATGTTTCAATTCCATTCTAAACTAGTTGTGATTGTTTGGATTCCAAACAAGTTGGAAATGTTTCCATTTGATTCTCAACAAGTTATGAATATTTTAATTGTAAGCATGTTGTAAATGTTTCAATTCTAAACAGGTTTTGAATTTTTTTATTCCAAACTAGTTGTAATTGTTCATATTCCATTTTGAACAAGTTGTCAATCTTTCTACTCCACTCAAAACTAGATGTGATTGTTTCAAGCCAATTCTAAATAAGTTGTGAATGTTTTCATTCTCGTCCAAACTAGTTGTGAATGTCACTATTCCAAATCAGTTCTGAATGTTTCTATTCAAAACTAGTTGTGAATGTTTCCATTCCATTCTAAACAAGTTGTGAATCTTTCTATTCTGAACAAGTTGTGAAAGTTTCTACTCCAAACAAGTTGCCAATGTTTCCATTCCATTACAAGTTATGAGTGGTTCTACTCTCAGCAAGCTAAGAATGTTTGTATTCGATGCTAGTTGTGAAGGTTTCCATTTGATTATAAACAAGTTGTCAATGTTTTTATTCAAAACTAGTTGTGAATGTTTCCATTCCATTCTAAACTAGTTGTGAACGTTTCTTTTCCAAAGAAGTTGTGAATGTTTCTATTCCCACCTTGCTATAAATGTTTCCATTCCATTCGAGGGAAGTTGTCAATGTATCCATTCAAAACATGTGGTGAATATTTCCTTTCCAAATTAGTTGTGAATGTTTCCATTCCATTCTAAACAAGTTGTGACAGCTTCTATTCCAAACAAGTTGTGAATGTTTTTGATACATTCTAAAGCAGTTATGAAAGTTTCTATTCCAAACTAGTTTTGAATGTTTTCATTCCATTCTAAAGAAGCTATGATTGCTTCTATTCTAAAATAGTTATGAATGTTTCCATTCCATTCCAAACATCTTGTGAATGTTTCTCTTGAAAACTAGGTGTAAATGTCTCTTCTCTAAACTAGTTGTTAATGTTTCTTTTCCTAACTAGTTGTGAATGTTTCCATTCCATTCTAAACAAGTTGTAAATATTTCTGTTTCGAACAAGTTGTGAAAATTTTGATTCCATTATAAACAAGTTGTGAATGTATGTATTCCAAATTCATTGTCAAAGTTTCCATTCCATTCCAAAAAAGCTTTGAATGTTTTTATTCCATTCTAAACAAGTTTTTAATGTTTCCATTCAATCCTAAACAAGTTGTGAATATTGCTATTCTAAACTAGTTGTGAATGTTTCCATTCCATTCTGAACAAGTTTTGAATGTTTACAATTAGAATAGGTTGTGAATGTTTGCATTCAAAGGAAGTTGTGAATGTTTGCTTTCCATTATAAACTAGTTGTGAGTGTCTCTATTCCAAACTAGTTGTGAATGCTTACATTCCATTCTAAAGAAGTTGTGAATGTTTCTATTCCATATTAGTTGTGAGTGTTTCCATTCTATTCTAAACAAGTTGTGAATGTTTCCTTTCCAATCTAAACAAGTTGTGGATGTTTATATTCCAAACAAGTTGTGAATGTTTGCATTCCATTATGAACAAGTTAAGAATGTTTCAATTCCATTCTAAACTAGTTGTGATTGTTTGAATTCCAAACAAGTTGTAATGGTTTCCATTTGATTCTAAACAAGTTGTGATTATTTCTATTCCAAACAAGTTGTGAATGTTTCAATTCGAAATAGGTTCTAAATTTTTTTATTCCAAACTAGTTTGTAATTGTTCATATTCCATTTTGAACTAGTTGTGAATCATTCTACTCCACTCAAAACTGGTTCAGAATATTTCTATTTTGAACTTGATGTGATTGTTTCAAACTAATTCTAAAGAAGTTGTGAATATTTCCATTCTATTCCAAAATAGTTGAAAATGTCTTTATTCAAAATCAGTTGTTAGTGCTTTTATTTCAAACTAGTTGTGAATGTTTCCATTCCATTCTAGACAAGTTGTGAACCTTTCCATTTTCAACAAGTTGTGAAATTTTGCACTCCAAACAAGTTGTCAATGTTTCCTTTCCACTACAAATTATGAGTGCTTCCATTCTAAGCAAGTTGTGAACGTTTGTATTCCATGCTAGTTGTGAAGGTTTCTATTTGATTCTAAACAAGTTGTGAAAGTTTCTCTTCCATAATAGTTGTGAATGTTTCCATTCCATTCTAAACTAGTTGTGAATGTTTCTTTTCCAAAGAAGTTGTGAATCTTTTTATTCCAAACTTGTTGTAGATGTTTCCATTCCATTCGAGGCAAGTTGTCAATGTGTCCATTCCAAACACGTCTGAATGTTTCCATTCCAAATAAGTTGTGAACATTTCTATTTCAAACAAGTTGTGAATGTTTCCTATGCATTCTAAAGCAGTTGTGAAAGTTTCTATTCCAAACTAGTTGTGAATGTTTCCATTCTATTATAAACAAATTACGATTGCTTCTATTCTAAACTAGTTATGAATGTTTCCATTCCATTCCAAACATGTTGTGAATGTTTCTATTAAAAACTAGGTGTGAATGTTTCTGTTCCAAAGTAGTTGTTAATGTTTCTATTCCTAAATAGTTGTAAATGTTTCCATTGCATTCTATACAGGTTGTAAATATTTCTATTCCAAATGAGTTGTGAATATTCTCATTCCGTTGTCTCTATTCCAAATTAGTTGTCAAAGTTTCCATTCCATTGTAAAAAAGTTTTGAATGTTTTTATTACTTTCCAAACAAGTTTTTAATGTTTCCATTCTATCCCAAACAACTTGTGAATATTGCTATTCTAAACTAGTTGTGAATGTTCCCATTCCATTCTAAACAAGTTTTGAATGTTTCCAATCAAAAGAACTTGTGAATGTTTCCATTCCACTATAAACTAGTTGTGAAAGTTTCTATCCCAAACTAGTTGTGAATGTTTTCATTCCATTCAAAACAATTTGTGAATGTTTCTATTCCAAAGAAGTTGTGAATGTTTATATTCCATACTAGTTGTGTGTTCCCATTCTATTGTAAACAAGTTGTGAATGTTTCCTTTCCAATCTAAACAAGTTGTGAATGTTTCTATTACAAACAAGTTGTGAATGTTTTTAGTCCATTCTAAATAGGTTGTGAATGTTTCAATTCCATTCTAAACTAGTTTTGATTGTTTGAATTCCAAACCTGTTGTAAATATTTCCATTTGATTCTAAATAAGTAATGAATATTTCTATTCCAAGCAAGTTGTGAATGTTTCAATTCTAAAAAGGTTGTGAATTTTTTTATTCTAAACTAGTTGTAATTGTTCATATTCCATTTTGAACTACTTATGAATCTTTCTACTCCGTTCAAAACTAGTTGAGGATGTTAATATTATGAACTAGATGTGATTGTTTCAAACCAATTCTAAACAAGTTGTGAATGTTTCCATTCTATTCCAAACTAGTTGTGTATGTCTCTATTCCAAACTAGTTGTGAGTGTTTCTACTCCAAACTAGTTGTGAATATTTCCATTCCATTCTAAACAAGTTGTGAATCTTTCTATTTCGAACAAGTTGTGAAAGTTTCTACTACAAACAAGTTGTCAACTTTTCCATTCCATTACAAGTTATGAGTGCTTCCATTCTAAGTAAGCTATGAATGTTTGTAGTCCATGCTAGTTGTGAAAGTTTCCATTTGATTCTAAACAAGTTGTCAATGTTTCCATTCCAAATTAGTTGTGAATGTTTC
Organism: Aquilaria agallochum; assembly: GCA_000696445.1. Taxonomy (NCBI): domain Eukaryota; kingdom Viridiplantae; phylum Streptophyta; class Magnoliopsida; order Malvales; family Thymelaeaceae; genus Aquilaria; species Aquilaria agallochum. Next base: position 74,145 of record KK900621.1, read on the forward strand.
CATTCCATTCTAAAAAAATTGTGAATGTTTCCTTTCCAATCTAAACAAGTTGTGAATGTTTCTATTCCAAACAAGTTATGAATGTTTCTATTCCGAACAAGTTGTGAATGTTTCCATTCCATTCTAAACAACTTGTGAATGTATCAATTCCATTCTAAACTAGTTGTGATTGTTTGAATTCCAAATAGGTTGTAATTTTTTCCATTTAATTCTAAATAAGATGTGAATATTTCTATTCCAAACAAGTTGTGAATGTTTTAATTCTAAACAGGTTGTGAATTTTTTTATTCCAAACAAATTGTAATTGTTCATATTACATTTTGAACTAGTTGTGAATCTTTCTACTCCACTCAAAACTAGTTGAGAATGTTTCTATTCTGAACTAGATGTGATTGTTTCAAACTAATTCTAAATAGGTTGTGAATGTTTCCATTATATTCCAAACTTGTTTTGAATGTCATTATTCCAAATCAATTGTGAGTGTTACTATTCAAAACTAGTTGTGAATGTTTTCATTCCATTCTAAACAAGTTGTGAATCTTTCTATTTCAAAAAAGTTGTGAAAGTTTCTACTCCAAACGAGTTGTCAATGTTTCTACTCCAATATGAGTTATAAGTGCCTCTACTCTAAGCAAGTTATGAATGTTTGTATTCCATGCTAGTTGTGAAGGTTTTCATTTGATTCTAAACAAGTTGTGAATGTTTCCATTCCATTCTAAACTAGTTGTGAATGTTCCTTTTCCAAAGAAGATGTGAATGTTTCTATTCCAAACTTGCTGTAAATGCTTCAATTCCATTCGAGGCAAGTTGTGAATGTGTCCATTCCAAACATGTTGTAAATGTTTCCATTCCAAATTAGTTGTGAATGTTTCCATTCCATTCTAAACAAGTTGTGACAGTTTTTATTCCAAACAAGTTGTGATAGTTTCTGTTCCAAACAAGTTGTGAATGTTTTCGATACATTCTAAAGTAGTTGTGAATGTTTCTATTCCATTCTAAACAGGTTATGATTGCTTCTATTCTAAATAGTTATGAATGTTTCCATTCAATTTTAAAGTGTTGTGAATGTTTCTCTTGAAAACTAGGTGTGAATGTCTCTTTTCCAAACTAGTTGTTAATGTTTCTGTTCTGAACTAGTTGTGAAAGTTTCTATTCCAAACAGGTTGTGAATGTTCCCATTTTATTCTAAGCAAGTTGTGAATATTTCCATTCCTTTCTAAACTAGTTATGAATGTATCTATTCTAAACTAGTTGTGATGGTTTCCATTCCATTCTAAACTGGTTTTGAATGTTTCTATTCCACACTAGTTATGAGTGTTTCTATTCCATTCTACACTTGTTGTGAATGTTTATATTCTAAACAAGTTCTAATTGTTTCTATTCTAAACTAGTTGTGAATGTTTCTATTCTAAATTAGTTATGAATGGTTAGATTTTATTCTAAACAAGTTATGAATGCTTCTTTTCTAAACAAGTTGTTAATGTTTCTATTCTAAACTAGTTGTGAAAGTTTCCATTCTATTCTAAACAAGTTGTGAATGTTTCCATTCCAAAATAATTGTGAATGTTTCAATTCCATTCTAAACTAGTTGTGAATGTTTCTGTTCAATACTTGTTAAGATTATTTCCACTCAATTTAGAATAGGTTGTGAATGTTTCTACTGCAAACAAGTTGTGAATGTTTCTATTCCAAACTAGCTGTGAATGTTTCCATTTCATTCTAAACAAGTGGTGAATATTTCTCTTCTAAACTAGTTGTGAATGTTTCCATTCCATTCTAAAGAACTTGTGAATGTTTATATTCCAAACAAGTTTTGAATGTTTCCATTTTAAACAAAATTTGAATGTTTTTATTGTAAACAAGTTATGAGTGTTTCCATTGTAAACAAACTGTGCATGTTTCGATTCCATTCTGAAGAACTTGTGAATGTTTCTTTTGCGAACTAGTGGTGAATGTTCCTAATCTAAACATGTTATAACATTTCTTGTACAGACTAGTTGTGAATGTTTCCATTACAGTTCAAACTAGTTGTGTAAGTTTCTATTCCGAACAAGTTGTGAACATTTTTATTCTAGACAAGTTGTTAAATTTTTCATTCTATTCCAAACAAGTTATGAATGACTCATTCTCTACAATTTGAGAATGTTTTTCTGAATGTTTCTGTTCCAAACAAGATATGAATGTTTCATTTTACTGAATGTTTCTATTCCAAACAACATATAAATGTTTCTGTTCTGAACAACTTGTGAATGTTTCTATTATAAACAAGTTGTGAATGTTTCGATTCCATTCTAAGCAAGTTGTGAATGTTTCCATTCTATTCTAAACTAGTTGTGAGTGTTTCTATTCTAAACTAGTCATGAATGTTTCCACTCCATTCTAAACTAGTTATAATCATTTCCTTTCCAAATTAGTTGTGAATGTTTCCACTCCATTCTAAACTTGCTGTTAATGTTTCTCTTCAAAACATGTTCTGAATGTTTCTATTCCAAACTAGTTGTGAATATTTGTATTATAAATTAGTTATGGATGTTTCCATATTATTCTAAACAAGTTGTGGATGTTTCTTTTCTAAACAAGTTGTTAATGTCTCAACTCTAAACTAGTTTTGAATGTTTGCATTCTGTTCTAAACAACTTGTGAATGTCTCTATTCCAAACTGGTTGTGAATATTTCCATTCCATTCTAAACAAGTTATGATTGTTTATGTTTAAAACTTATTGTGAATATTTCCATTCCATTCTAAACTGGTTGTGAATGTTTCTATTGCAAACAAGTTGTGAATGTTTCTATTTTGAGCATGTTATGAATGTTTTCGTTCCAAACTTGTTGTGAATATTTAAATTTCATTCTAAAGTGGTTGTGAATGTTTCTATTCCAAAAGATTTGTGAATGTTTCCATTTCATTCTAAGCAAGTTGCAAATGTTTCCATTCAATTCTAAACTACTTGTCAGTATTTCTATTCCATACTAGGATGTGAATGTTTCCATTAGATTCTATACAACCTGCAAGTTTTTCAATTTCGTGCTAGTTCTGAATGTTTTCATTCCAAACTAGTTGTGACTATTTCCATTTTATTCCAAACTAGTTGTGAATATTTCCATTCCATTCTAAACAACTTGTGAATGTTTCTATTCCAAACTAGTTATGAATGTTTCTATTCTAAAGAAGTTGTAAATGTTCTATTCCAAACTAGTTATGAATGTTTCCATTCCATTATAAAAAACTTATGAATGTTTCTATTCTAAACAAGTTGTGAATGATTTCATTTTATTCCAAACTAGTTGTGAATGTTTCCATTCCAATTAATTTGTGAATCCTTTTATTCCATTCTAAATACGTTGTGAATGCTTCTATTCTAAACAAGTTGTGAATATTTCTATTTAAAACAATTTGTAAATGTTTCTACTTCAAACTAGTTGTGAATGTTTTAATTCCATTCTAAGCAAGTTGTAAATGTTTCCATTCCATTCTAAAGTAGTTGTTAAAGTTTTGATTCTATTCCAAACATGTTGTGAATGTTTCTATTCCTAACTACTGGTGATTGTTTCTATTCCAAAGAAGTTTTTAATGTTTCTGTTCTAAAGAAGTTATGAATGTTTCTACTCTCAACTAGTTCTGAACGTCCCCACTACATTATAATCTAGTTGTTAGTGTTTCTATTCCAACTAAGTTAAAAATGTTTCCATTCTATTCCAAACTAGAATATTTCCATTACAAGAAATTTTTGAATGTTTTTATTCCATTATGAACAAGTTGTGGATGTTTCTGTTCTAAACAAGATGTGAATGTGTCTATTACAAACAAGTTGTGAATGTTTCTATTCAAAACTGGTTGTGAAAGTTTCCATTCCATTCTAAACAAGTTGTGAATGTTTCCATTTCATTCTAAATAAGTTGTGAATGTTTCTTTTCCAAACTAGCTATGAATGTATCCTTTTCGTTCCAAACAGGTTATCAATGTTCTTATTCTTAACTAGTTATGAATGTTTCTATTACAAGCAAGTTACAAATGCTTTCATTCCATTCTAAATAGGTTATGAATGTTTCTATTCTAAACTAGTTGTGAATCTTTTTATCCCAAACTAGTTGTGAGTGTTTCTAGTCCATTTTAAACAAGTCATGAATGTTGTCAGTTTTTCTGTTCTAAACTGGTTGTGATTGTTTCCATTCAATTATAAGATAGTTGTGAATGTTTTCATTCCATTCTAAACTAGTTGTGAGTATTTTTGCTCCATTAAAAACAAGTTGTAAGTGTTTTTATTCGAAAGAAGTTTTGGATGCTTTTATTCCAAACTAGTTGTGAATGTTTCTATTCCATTCCGAACAAGTTGTTAATGCTTCTATTCACAACTAGTTGTTAACATTTCCATTTCATTCTAAACAAGTTGTGAATGTTTCTATATCGACCTAGTTGTGAATGTTTCCATTTCATTCTAAACTAGTTTTGAATGTTTCAATTCCAAGCATATTATGAATGTTTTTCTTCTGAACTAGGTGTGAATGTTTCCATTCTATTCTAAACAAGTTGTGAATTTTTCTATTCTAAACTAGATGTGAATGTTTCCATTCCATTCTAACGAAGTTGTGAATGTTTCTAATCCAAACAAGTTATGAATGTGTCTATTCTAAACAAATTGTGAATGTTTCCATTCCATTCTAAACAAGTTGTGAATGTTTCTTTTACAAACTAGTTGTGGATGTTTCTATTCTAAACAAGCTATGAATGTTTCTTTTTTGAATTAGTTGTAATTGTTTCCATTCCATTCCGAACTAGTTGTGTGTGTTTCTATTCTAAACAAGTTGTGAATATTTCTATTTCAAACATATTGTGAAACTTTCCATGCAACTCCAAACTAGTTATGAAGGTTTCCATTCTATACAATTTGAAAATGTTTTCTGAATGTTTCTATTCTAAATAAGTTATAATTGTTTCTATTCTAAACAAGTTATGAATTTTTTTATTCCAAACATGTTGTGAATGTTCCTCTTCCATTCTAAACAGGTTGTAAATGTTTCCATTCCATTTTAACCTAGTTGTGAAAGTTTCTATTTCAAACAAGTTGTGAATGTTTCCACTCCATTCTAAACCAGTTATGAATGTTTATAATCCAAACTAGTTGTGAATGTTTCCATTCCACTCAAAACTTGTTGTTAATGTTTTTATTCTAAACATGTTCTCATGTTTCTATTCTAAACTAGTTGTGAATGTTCCTATTCAAAATCAGATGTTAATGTTTCCATTTTATTCTAGATAAGTTATGAATATTTCTACTCTAAATAAGTTGTTAATCTCTCTACTCTAATCTAGTTTTGAATGTTTGCATTACGCTCTAAACAAGTTGTAAATGTTTCTATTCCAAGCTAGTTGTGAATGTTTGCATTCCATTCTAAAGAAGTTGTGATTGTTTCTGTTCAAAACTTATTGCGAATGTTTTGATTCCATTCTAAACTAGCTCTGAATGTTTCTATTGTAAACAAGTTGTGACTGTTTTAATTCCAAACTAGTTGTGAATGTTTTTATTCCACTCTAAATAAGTTTTGAAAGTTTATGTTTTAAACTTCTTGTGAATGTTTCCATTCTATTCTAAACTTGTTGTGAATTTCTGCATTCCAAACTAGTTGTTAAAGTAAGTTGTGAATGTTTCTATTCCAAACAAGTTGTGAATGTTTGAATTCCAAAATAGTTGTGAATGTTTCCATTATATTTCAAGCAAGTTATGAATGTTTCCATTCCATTCTAAACAAGTTGTGAATGTTTCTATTCCAATCTAGTTCTGAACGTTTCTATTTTGAGCAAGTTATGAATGTTTTTATTCCAAACTGGTTGTGAATGTTTAAACTCCATTCTAAATTGGTTGTGAATGTTTCTATTCCAAACAAGTTCTGAATGTTACTCTTCCAAATGATTTGTGAATGTTTCTATTTCATTCCGAGCAAGTTGTGAATGTTTCCATGCCATTCGATTCTAAACTATTTGTGAGAGTTTTGTTTCCATACTAGATGTGAATTTTTCCATTCAATTCTATACAAGCTGTGAGTGTTTCAATTCCAAGCTAGTTGTGAATGTTTTATTGCAATCTAAACAAGTAATGGAAGTTTCTATTCCAAACTAGTTGGGAATGTTTTCATTCCATTCTAAATTAGTTGTGAATGTTTCCATTTTTTCCAAACTAATTGGGAATGTTTCCATTCCATTCTAAACAAGTTCTGAATATTTCTATTTGAAACAAGTTGTGAATGTTTCTATTCCAAACTAGTTGTGAGTGTTTCAATTCCATTCTAAGCATGTTGTGAATGTTTCCATTCCATTCTAAGCTAGTTGTGAATGTTTTGATTCCGTTCTAAACAAGTTGTGAATGCTTCTATTCCTAACTAGTTGTGAATGTTTCTATTTCAAAGAAGTTGTTAAAGTTTCTATTATAAACAAGTTGTTAATCTTTCTACTCTAAACTAGTTGTGAATGTTCCTAGTTCATTATAAACAACTTGTTAATGTTTTTATTCCAACTAAGCTATCATTGTTTCGATTCTATTCCAAACTAGTTGTGAATGTTTCTATTCCAAGAAATTTGTGTATGTTTTCATTCAATTCTAAACAAATTGTAGATGTTTCTGTTTTAAACAAGATGTGAATGTTTCTAGTCAAAACTCATTTTCAAAGTTTATATTCCATTCTAAACAAGTTCTGAATGTTTCCATTCCAAAGAAGTTGTGAACATTTCCATTAAATTCTAAACAAGTTGTGAATGTTTCTATTCCATTGTAAATAAGTTATGAATATTCCTATTGTGAAGAGGTTGAGAAAGCTTCTATTCTACACAAGTTGTGATTGTTTCTTTTCCAAGCTAGTTGTAATATTTCCATTTCATTCTAAACTAGGTGTGAATGTTTCTATTCCACACAAATTGTTAATGTTTCCATTCTATTCCAAACTAGTTGTGAAAGTTTCCATTTTAAACAATTTGTGAATGTTTCTATTCCATTCAAAACAAGTTGTGAATGTTTCTATTCCAAACAAGCTATGAGTGTTTCTTTTCAAAACTAGTTATAATAGTTTCCATTCTACTCAAAGCAAGTTGTGAATGTTTCCCTTTGAGTGTTTCCATTCCATACTAGTTGTGAGTGTTTCCATTCCATTCTAAACTTGTTGTGAATTTTTCTATTCTAAACTAGTTGTAAGAGTTCCCATTTCATTCTAAACAACCTGTGAATGTTTTAATTGCAAACTAGCTGTGAATGTTTCCGTTCTATTTGAAACAAGTTTTCAATGTTTCTATTCCTAACTAGTTGTGAATTTTTCTGTTATAAACAAGTTGTGAATGTCTTCATTGCGTTCAAAATAGATTATGACTGTTTTTATCCTAAAGTTGATGTGAAACTTTCTATCCCAAACTAGTTGTGAATGTTTCCAGTCCATTCCAAATGAGTCATGAATGTTGTCAATGCTTCTATTCTAAACTAATTGTGATTGTTAACATTCCATTCTAAACTAGTTATGAATGTTTTCATTCCATTCTAAACTAGTTCTAAATGTTTTTATTCTACTAAAAGAAAGATGTGAATGTTTTTATTCCAAACAAGTCTTGATTGCTTTTATTCCAAACTAGCTATGAAATTTTCCATTCCATTCTAAACAAGTTATGGATGTTTCTATGTTGAACTAGCTGTGAATGTTTCAAATCCATTCTAAACTAGTTCTGAATGTTTCTATTCCAAGCAGGTTGTGAATGTTTCCATTACAAACTAGGTATGAATGTTTCCATTCCATTATAAACAAGTTGTAAATGTTTCTATTCTAAAAATATGTGAATGTTCCTATTCCAAACAAGTTGCTAATGTTTCATTCTAAAAAAATTGTGAATGTTTTTATTCTAAACAAGTTATGAATGTTTCCACTCTAAACAAATTGTAAATGTTTCCATTCCATTCTAAACAAGTTGTGAATGTATCTTTTACAAATTAGTTGTGAATGTTTCTATTCTAAACAAGTTATGAATGTTTCATTTTCAAACTAGTTATGGATGGTTTGTTTCCATTCCAACCTAGTTGTGAATGTTTCTATTCCAAACAAGTTGTTAATGTTTCTATTCCAAACAAGTTGTTAGATTTTCCATTCTATTCCAAAACTAGTTATGAATATTTCCATTCTATACAATTTGACAATGGTTGTGAGAATGTTTTTATTCCAAACATGTTATGAATGCTTCTATTCTAAACAAGTTACGAATACTTCTATTCCAAACAAGTTGTGAATGTTCCTATTTCATTCTATGCAAGTTGTGAACATGTCTATTCTAAACTAATTGTTCTTATTTATGTTCTAAACTAGTTGTGAATGTTTCCACTTCATTTTAACCAAGTTATGGATGTTTCTACTCCAAACTAGTTATGAGTGCTTCCCTTCCATTCTAAACTTGCTGTTAATGTTTTTATTCTAAATGACTTCTAAATGGTTCTATTCTAAACTAGTTGTGAATGCTTCTATTCTAAATTAGTTGTGAATGTTTCCATTTTATTCTAAACAAGTTGTGAATGTTTCTATTCTAAACAAGTTGTTAACGTCTCTACACTAAACTAGTATTGAATGTTTACATTCTATTCTAAACAAGTTGTGAATGTTTCTATTCCAAACTGGTTGTAAATGTTTCCATTCCATTACAAACAAGTTATGATTGTTTTGGCTAAAAACTTGTTGTGAATATTTCCAGTCCATTCTGAATAGGTTGTGAATGTTTTTGTTGCAAACAAGTTATGAATGTTTTGATTCTAAATAAGTTTTGAAAGTTTCTGTTCCAAACTTCTTGTCAATGTTTCCAGTCCATTCTAAACTACTTGTGAAAGTAAGTTGTGAATGTTTCTATTATAAACAAGTTGTGAATGTTTCTATTCCAAACTAGTTGCAAATGTTTCCCTTCTATTTTAAGCAAGTTCTGAATGTTTTTATTCCAGACTAAACAAGTTGTGAATTTTTCTATTTTAAACTAGTTGTGAACATTTCTATTTTGAACAAGTTATGAATGTTTCTATTCCAAACTAGTTATCAATGTTTAAATTCCACTCTAAAGTGGTTGTGAATGTTTCTATTGCATACAACTTGTGAATCATCCCTTTTCCAAATGATATGTGAATGTTTCCATTTCAATCTAATCAAGTTACAAATATTTTCATTCCATTCTAAACTAGTTATGAGTGTTTCTATTCCGCACTAGTTGTAAATGTTACCATTCGATTCTGTACAAGCTATGAGTGTTTCAATTCCAAACTAGTTGTGAATGTTTCCATTACATTCTAAAAAAGTTGTGGAAATTTCTACACCAAACTAGTTGGGAATGTTTCAATTCCATCTAAATTAGTTGTGAATGTTTGCATTCCAAACAAGTTGTGAATGTTTTCATTTCATTCTAAAAAAGTTGTGAATGTTTCTATTCCAAATTAGTTGTGAATATTTCTATTCCAAACAAGTTCTGAATGTTCTATTCCAAACTAGTGGTGAATGTTTCCATTCGATTCTGAATAAGTTGTTAATGTTTCCATTCCAAACAAGTTACGAATGATTCCATTTTGTTCCAAACTAGTTGTCAATGTTTCAAATCTAAGTAATTTGTGAATGTTTGTTTTCCATTCTAAGCAAGTTGTGAATGTTTATATTCCAAAAAAATTGTGGATGTTTCTATTCCAAACAAGTTGTGAATGTTTCTTTTCCAAACTAGTTGTAAATGTTTCAATTCCATTCTAAGCAAATTGTCAATGTTTCCATTGCAATCTAAACAAGTTATGGAGGTTTCAATTTTATTCCAAACAAGTTGTGGATTTTTTTATTCCTAACTAGTTTTGAAAGTTTCTATTGTAATCTAAACAAGTTGTGAATGTATAATTTCAAAAGAAGTTGTTAATGTTTCTAGTCTAAACTAGTTGTTAAAGTTTCTATTATAATCTAAACTAGTTGTGAATGTTTCTATTTGAACTAAGTTATGAATGTTTCCATTCTATTCCAAACTAGTTGTGAATGTTTTAATTCCAAGAAATTAGTAAATGTTTTTATTTCATTCTAAACAAGTTGTGAATGTTTCGATTATAAACAAGATGTGAATGTTTCTACTCCAAACAAGTTGTAAATGTTTCCATTATAAACTAGTTGTGAAAGTTTCCATTGCATTATAAACAAGTTGTGAGTGTTTCGATTCCTAAGAATTGTGAATGTTTACATTAAATTCTAAACAAGTTGTGAATGTTTGCATTCTATTCTAAACAAGTTATGAATATTTCTACTACAAACAAGTTGTGAAAGTTTCTATTCTAAATAAGTTATGATTGTTTCTTTTCCAAGCTTGTTGTGATGCTTTCATTTCATTCTAAATAGGTTTTTAATGTTTCTTTTCCAAACAAGTTATTAATGTTTCCATTCTATTCCATAGTAGTTGTGAAAGTTTCCATCTCAAACAATTTGCAAATGTTTCTATTCCACTCTAAAGAAGTTATGAATGTTTCTATTTCAAACAAGCTGTGAGTATTTCTATTGAAAACTACTTGCAATTGTTTCCATTCCATTCTCAACAAGTTATAAATGTTTCCATTCCATGCTAGTTGGGAGTGTTTCCATTCCATTCTAAACTTGTTGTGAATGTTTCTATTCCATTTCATTCAAAACAAGTTGTGAATGTTTCTAACCCACACTAGGTGCGAATGTTTCCATTCCATTCCAAACAAGTTGCTACTGCTTTTGTTCCTAGCTAGTTATGAATGTTTCTGTTACAAAGAATAAATGTTTCCATTCAATTCTAAATAGGTTATGAATGAATCTATGTGAAAGTAGTTGTGATTCTTTTGGTCCTAAACTAGTTATGAATGTTTCTAATCTATTCTAAACTAGTTGTTAATGTTGTCAATATTTCTATTTTAAACTAGTTGAGATTGTTTCCATTCCATTCTAACATAGTTGTGAATGTTTTCAGTTCATTTTAAACTACTTGTGAATGGTTTTAGTCCAATCTAGTTGTGAATGTTTCCATTCCATTCTGAACAAGTTGTGAATTATGCTATTAGCAGCTAGTTGTGAAAGTTTCCATTCCACTCTAGACAAGTTATGAATGTTTATATTCCGAGCTAGTTGTGAATGCTTCCATCCATTTTAAACTAGTTTTGAATGTTTCCATTTCATTCTGAACAAGTTGTGAATGTTTCTAAATTCCAAACTAGTTATGAATGCTTCTATTCCATTATAAAGAAGTTATGAATTTTTCTATTCCAAACTTGTTGTGAATGTTTCCATTCCATTCTATACAGGTTGTTAATGCTTCTATTCCAAACTAGTTGTTAGTGTTTCTACTTTAAACAAGTTGCTAATGTTTTTATTCCAAACTAGTTGTGAATGTTTCTATTCCATTCTAAACTATTTGTTAATGTTTCTGTTCTAAACAAATTGTGAATGTTTCAATTTTAAACAAGTTATGAATGTTTCCATTCCATTCAAAAGTAGTCATGAATGTTTCCATTCCAAGCAAGTTGTAATTGTTTCTATTCGATTCTAAACAAGTTGTGAATGTTCCTACTCCAAACATGTTTTGAATGTTTTTTTTGCAAACTAGTTGTGAATATTTCCAGGCACTTTTAAGCAAGTTGTCAACGTCTTCATTCCATTCTTAACTAATTGGGAATGGCTCTATTCCAAATAAGTGGTGTCTGTTTCTATTCTAATTTAGTTGCGAATGTTTCCAATCCATTATAAACAACTCATGAATGTTTCTATTCGAAACTAGTTTTGACTGTTTCCATTCCATTCTAAAGAAGTTATGACTATTTCCATTCTATTCTAATCAAGTTGTGAATGTTTCCATCCCATTCTAAACTAGTTATGCATGTTTCAAATCCAATCTAAGCAATTTATGGATGTTTCTATTCTAAACAAGTTGTCAATGTTTCTATCCCAAAGTACTTAACAATGTTTTCATTTTATTCTAAACAAGTTGTCAATGTTTTTTGTCAGAACTAGTTGTGAATGTTTCCATTCCATTGTAAAGAAGTTATGAATCTTTTTATTGCAAACTAGTTATGAATGGTTCCAATCCATTCTTAATTGGTTGTGAATGTTTCTATTCCAAACTGATTCTAAATGTTTATATTCCAAGCTAGTTTTGAATATCTGCACTATAAACTAGTTGTGATTGTTTCCATTTCAATCTAAGAAAGTTTGAAATATTTCCATTCCTAACAATTTATGAATGTTGCCATTCCAAACTAGTTCTGAATGTTTTGTAGTCTAAACTAATTGTGAATATTTCCATTCTAATTTAGTTGTGAATGTTTCCATTCCATTTTGAACAAGTTGTGAATGTTTTCACTCCATTCGAAATGAGTTGTGAATGTTTCCATACATTACCAAAGAATTTGTCAATGTTTCTATTCCAAACTAGTTGTGAATGTTTCCAATCCATTCTAAACTAGTTGGTAATGTTTATATTCTAAATAGGTTATGAACATTTCTTTTTCCAAACTAGTTGTGAATGTTTCCATTCCATTCCAAACAAGTTCTAAATGTTTATACTCCAAATTGGTGTGAATGATTCCATTACATTTTAAATAAGTTATCAATGAATCTATTCTACTATAAACAAGTTGTGTGTATTTCTCTCCCAAACTAGATTGAAATGGACATAATCACAACTAGTTTCGAATAGAAGCATTCATAACTTCTTTGGAAAAGAAACATTCACAACCTATTTAGTATTGAATGCAAACATTGACTACTAGTTTCAAAAATAAACATCCACATTTGGTTTAGAATAGCAACATTCACAGCTAGCCTAGAATAGCAACATCCACAAATTGTTTAGTGTGGAAACATTCTCAAATTTGTTTGAATGGCACAACTAGTTTGAAATAGAAACATTCACAACATGTTTGGAATGGAATATAAACATTCACAACTTGTTTAGAATTGAAATATACACAATTTGTTTGGAATAGAAACATTCACAACTAATTTGGAATAAAAAGATTCAGAACTTGTTTAGAATGGAATGAGAACATTCACAACTAGTTTCGAATGGAATGGTAACTTTTACAACTAGTTTGGAATAGAAACATGCGCAACTTGTTTAGAATGTAATGGAAACATTCACAACTAGTTTGGAATAGAAACATTCACAAGTTGTCTAGAGTAGAAAAATTCACAACTTGTTTGCAATAGAAACATTCACAAGTAGTTTGGAATAGAAACATCAAAGCTAGTGTGGAATAGAAACATTCACAACTTATTTGGAATAGATACAGTCACAACTACTTTGGAATAGAAATAATCACAACTTATTTCCAATGATGTGGAAACATACACAACTAGTTAGGACTAAAATAATTCATAATTTGTTTAAACTGGAAAGGAAACATTCACAACTAGTTTAGAATAGAAATATTCACAACTTGTTTAGAATAGAAACTGTTACCCACTTCATAGTAGTACAGTTATGGTGCCAAAATTGTGCATTTAAAACTCCTAGGGTTGATATGTTCTGTAGGCCATCAGAACAATACCCTTAGTGTCCATACCTAAGTGGCCCTCTTGAGCACTATGTAAATGCATGCATATTGGTGCAATGATTATGCATATATTCACATTTTATCCAGCCCATGGAAGCAAGGAAGGAAAAAACTAGCACAAGAGTTAATCTTGGCTACCACACATTAGGCAATCTTGTTAAGTTAAAGTAACTAGCTACTTCATTCGAAACTTCCTCCAAAAAATTGCAATAGTCTATCCATGTAACCCTTATTTTTATTACTTCATTATCAAGTAAATATTTAAAGAAAACTAGGTGATTTGGTTTTATATTAATAGGCCACCTATGGACCAAGTTATAGATTTTTTAAGTTGGCTACAAAATTTTGACCAAATGAACAGTAACTTAGCCAAATTTGCAACATCATAACTTTGGCTAATGTTCTCCAAATGTAGAATTTTTAAATCCCAGTTAAACCTCTAGATGTGATCTAGGGGTGGTCAAACTTTCATGCCAAGATTCATTCTACATAGGGAGATATAGATCTTTGAGTGTAGGGTCAAAATGCTGTCTAGTTTATGACCATTTTGCCCATACAAAATTTCATAAGTGTGCAAACACTTCATTCATAATGGCTAAGCCCTCCAAGGCTATCCCATACATGTCCAATATAGATAGGGATTATATGCTCTTGCATCTAGCAGCTTTAAGTGGCAAAAACAGAATTTACAAACAAGCCACTTGTCATTCACACTTAGACAACTTGTGCATTACTTAACATACATAGCCATTTAGCCCACAAATGTTCACATACATTGTCCAAACTTTACATGTCTTACATAGGCATGCATCCATGCACTACATCATGACCTTAACTTAGATAAATACACACATCCAAGTCAGAGGAGATGCTTGAGACACAATGCACTCCAAAATAGGATGCTGGACAGCTGTTGTGTAACACAATAAGCACCATCACTAAAAATACCAAATATGCTCCTAAAATCACCAAAAATTTCAAATCATAACTATACACAAGTAAGCCCATGTTCTTGAAATTTTAGATAAAAAAGTTAATGAAAAAGGTCAGTTCAAATGTGATCTATCTGCTGGACTTGGAATGGGCAGATTTGGGGGGAGGTATGTTTCATTGTGAAACTTAGTAAGGAGAACACTTATACTCATAAGGTAATGCAACCTTTGGCATCACCTGCACCCAAATAAACTAAAACACAAGAAATCACAATGCAAATATCCAATATAGAGCATCCTAACGCAGTAACCAAACATAAACAACAAACACATGAAATGCCGCAGCAATAATTATCATTGGTTAGTCCATAAAACATGTCATAAATATAAGAAAATCACTATGGTAGCCCTCCTCAAGCATGTGATTAGCCTTAGGAGAGTTTTAACACTAGTTAGCACTAACTTTGGGCTCTAAAAATGCTTAAATTTATTGCCATCACTGTGCAATTCATACTAGGTCACAAAACCTTCACTAAGTGCACTCCCCTCATTAAGCTTGGTACATTAAGCACTTGGCTCTCTTCCAAACTTAGCCCTAGCTCCATGGATGTTTAAATAATACAATAAATAGCCCATGAGAGCAAGAAAACTCCTTGCCTTTTGGGTATGCTGAAATTGGAGGTTGATCCTAGGTGCACTCAAGTCTTAGCACAAAATAGCTTCCAATTGCCCTTTCTTGCTTTCAATTGCTTCTAGCTTCAAGCTTGGAGGTATGGTGACTATGGAGGAGCTATGGAGGAAGTGTGAAGGTGGGTGATGGCTGGTTGCATTGAGTATGAAGGGGAAAAATTGATTTTGGCTTCTTGAATTGGCTTTAGGGCACTAAACACCTTTATTAGCCTTAATCATGCTTTATGTCATTTTCCTTCTAACTAACCATGGTTTCTTTGTATCAAACTCATTAGTACACATTTTCCCACTTTTTTTTATCATTTTTCAAGCCATATCTAACCTCCCCTATGATGGGATAACTCCACAATTTCACCCTTTGACTTAAGTCAAAAGCTTGAACATCTTAAGGTTTACATTGGGAGTTTTAGGTCCTTCATGCCTTTAGTGTTTCCTTTGTCCAAACTTGTTTTCTATAGGTAGTTTGGTCCTCTAATAGCACTTTACTACCATTCATGTCCTTCCTATAACTAACCAAAGCTCTTTCTTAAGAGTTTTGCAATTAAGTACCCGAACTTCCAAAACCTTACAAAAAGGTCCATAGGTTACCTAACAAACAAGCAATCCTTAAGGCTTTTCTTGGAGGCCAAGTTACCATCTTAGACCACTTTTAAGGACATGTTAATCATGCCCTTCACCCCTCACACTTCAATCACTATGATGAGAATTACAAAAAATTATGGTTTTTTAACCATTAAGCCACACTTTATAATTGTCCAATTCTTGTGAGGTGGTAGCAGAAACATTCACAACTAGTTTGGAATAGAAACATTCATTACTTGTTTAGAATCGAAGTGAAACATTCACAACAAGTTTTGGAATAGAAACATTGACAACTTGTTCAGAATAAAATGTAAGCATTCACAACTACTTTTGAATAGACACATTTACAAATTATTTAGAATGGAATGAAAGCATTCATTACTTGTTTAGAATCGAAGCGAAACACTCATAACAAGTTTGAATTAGAAATATTGACAACTTGTTTGGAATCAAATGTAAACATTCACATGTAGTTTTAAATAGAAATATTCACAACTTGTTTACAATAGAATGAAAACATTCACAAGTAGTTTATAATGGAATGAAAACATTCATAACTAGTTTGGAATAGAAACATTCATAAGTAGTTTAGAATGGAATGGAAACATTCACAACTAGTCTTGAATGGAAACATTCATAACTAGTTTAGAATGGAGTAAAAGCATTCACAACTTGTTTAGAGTGGAAACATTTACAACTTGCTTAGAATGGAGTGGAAACATTCATAATTGATTTGGAAAGGAAGCATTCACAACATGCTTTGAATAAAAACATTCAAAACTTGTTTGGAATAGAAATATTTTACAACTAGTTTGGAATAGAAACATTTACAACTAGTTTACAATAGAAACATTCACAAGGAGTTGGGAATAGAAACATTCCCAAATTGTTTAAAATGGAATCATTCACAACTAGTTTTGAATGGAAATGTTCATAAATAATTTTCAATAGAAACATTCGCAACTGCTTTGAAATACAAACTTTGACAACTTGTTGAGATTAGAATGGAAGGCTTCAGAACTAGTTTGGAATAGAAACATTCACAACTAGTTTGGAATAGAAACATTCATCACTTGTTTAGAGTAGAAACATTCACAAGTAGTTTGGAATAGAGACATTCACAACTTGTTTAAAGTAGAAGCATACACAACTAGTTTGGAATAGAAACATTCACAAGTAGTTTGGAAACGAAACATTTAGAAGTTGTTTGGAATGGAATTGAATCATTCACAACTAGTTCAAAATAGAAACAATCATAACTTTTTAGAATAGAAACACTCATAACTATTTTGGAATAGAAACATTCAGAAGTAGTTTGGAATAGAAACGTTCACAATTTGTTTAGAATGGAATCAAAACATTCATAACTCATTTGGAACAAAAACATTCACAACTAGTTTGGAACAGAAAAATTCACAACTTCTTTAGAATGGAATAGAGACAACCACAACTAGTTTGGAATAAACAAATTTAGAACTTGTTTGGAATAAAAACATTCACAACATATTTTAAAAGAAAAGGAAACATTCACAACTAGTGTGGAATAACAACATTCATAGCTAGTTTAGAATGAAATTAAAAAATTGCCAACTTGTTTTGATTGAAATACAAAAAATCACATCTAGTTTGGACTGGAACCATTGACAACTAATTTGAAATAGAAACCTTGACAACTTATTTGGAATAGAAACATCCAGAACTTGTTTAGAATAAGATGGAAACATTCACAACTAGTTTAGAATAAAAACATTCATAACTAGTTTCGAATAAAAACGTTCAAAAATTATTTGGAATGGAATAATTCATAACTTGCTTTGACTGAAATGGAAATAGTCACAACTAGGTTGGAATGGAAACATTCACAACAAATTTTGAATAGAAAAATTCACAACTTGTTTAGAAAGGAAATGTTTATAACTAATTTGGAATAGCAACATTCAACATTTTCTTGAAATAGAAATATTCATAACTTTTTTATAATGGAATGGAATCAATCTTAACTAGTTTGGTTAAGAAACATTCACAGCTAGTTTAGAATAGAATGGAAACAACAACAACTAGTTTGGAATAGAAACATTCACAACTTGTTTGGAATAGAAAAATTCACAATATGTTTAGAATGGAATGGAATCGTTCACAACTTGTTTGGAATAGAAAAATTTACAATCTGTTTAGAATGGAATGGAATCATTCACAACTAATTTGGAATGGAAACATTTCACAACCTACTTAGAATGGAATGGAAACATTCACAAAAAAATTGGAAAAGAAACATTCATAACTTGTTTCAAATGGAATTGAAACTCTCACAACTAGTTTGGAACAGAAACATTCATAACTTCTTTGGAATAGAAATATTCACAAATTGTTTGGCATAGAAACATTCACAACTTGTTTGGAATGGAATAGAAACATTCACAAAAAGTTTGGAAAAGGAACATTCAAAGCTAGTTTAGAATAAAATTGAAACCTTCACAACTTGTTTGGATTGAAATGGAAACAATCAGAACTAGTTTGGAATGTAAAGATTCACATCTAGTTTAGAATAAAAGCATTCATAAATTGTTCTGAATGGAAACATCCAAAACTTGTTCAGAATGAGATGGAAACATTCACAACTAGTTTAGAATAGAAACATTCACAACTAGTTTGGAATATAAACATTCTCAAATTATTTGGAACAGAATCAGTCATAACTTGTTTCAATTGAAATGGAAATAATCAAAACTAGGATTGAATGGCAACATTCACAACAAGTTTTGAATAGAAACGTTCACAGCTTGTTGAGAATGGAAATGTTCATAACCAATTTGGAATAGAAACATTTATAATCTGCTTGGAATGAAAACATTCATAACTAGTTTAGAAAGGAATGGAAGCATTCTCAACTAGTTTTGGATAGAAACATTCACAGCCAGTTTAGAATGAAATGGAAACAACCGCAACTAGTTTGGAACAGAAACATTCACAACTTGTCTAGATTGAAATAGAAACAGTCATAACTAGTTTGAAATAGAAACATTCACAACCTGCTTAAAATAGACTTGAAATATTCACAATAAGTTTGGAATAGAAACATTCACTACTAGTTTGCAATAGACACATTCACAACTACTTTATAATGGAATGAAAACATTCAAAACTGATTTGGATAGAAACATTCTCAACTTGTTTACATTCACAACTAGTTTAGAATGGAATGCAAACATTCACAACTTATTTATGAATGTATCTATTAGAAACAAGTTGTGAATATTTATATTATAAATAAGTTGTTAATGTTTTTCTTCTAAACAAGTTGTGAATGTTTCCATCCCATTCTAAAATAGTTATGAAAGTTTCTATTCCATTCTAAACTAGTTGTGAATGTTTATATTCAAAACTTGTTGTGAATCTTTCCACTCCAAAATAGTTGTGAGTGTTTCCATTCCATTCTAAACAAGTTATGAATGTTTCTAGTCGATACTAGTTGTTAATGTTTCCACTGCAATTGAAACTAGTTGTGAATGTTTCTATTCTAAACAAGTTGTGAATATTTTCATTCCATTCTAAACTAGTTTTGAGTTTTTCTATTCCAAACTAGTTGTGAATGTTTCCACTCTAAACTAGTTGTGAATGTTTCTGTTTGAAAGTAGTTGTGAATGTTTCCTTTCCAAACTACTTGTGAATGTTTCAATCCCAAACTAGTTATGAATGTTCACATTCCAATCTAAATAAGTTGTAAATGTTTCTATTCCAAACAAGTTGTGAGTATTTCTATTTCAATCTAGTTGTGATTGTTTCCATTCTATTATAAGTAAGTTGTCAATGTTTGCATTCGATTCTAATTAAGTTGTGATCCTTTCTGTTCTAACTAGTTGTTATACTTTCCATTATAAGTAAGTTGTCAATGTTTGCATTCGATTCTAATAGTCACAACTTGTTTAAAATATAAAAATTCACAACTAGTTTGTAATGGAATGGAAACATTCATAACTTGCTTGGAATACAAAGATTCACAAGTAGTTTGGAATAGAAACTTTCACAACTAGTTCATAATAGAAGAATTCACAACTTGTTTAGAATGGAATGGAAACATTCACAACTAGCTTGAAGTAGAAACAATCACAACTTGTTCGAAATGGAATAGAAACATTCACAACTTGTTTAGAATAGAAATGTTCACAACTAGTTTGTAATAGAAACATCCACAACTTGTTTAGAATGGAATGGAAACATTCACAACTTGTTTGGATTGGAGACAATCACAACTAGTTTTGAAAAACAAAGTTTCACTACATGTTTAGAATAGAATGGAAACATTTACAACTTGTTTTTAATATAAATTTTCATAACTAGTTTGGAATATTAACATTCACAACATGATTAGAATAGAATGGAAACATTAACAACTAGTTTTGAATAGAAAAATTCATAACTTTTTTAGAATAGAAAGGAAACATTCACAACTTGTTTTTAATATGAACTTTCACAACGAGTCTAGAAAGGAAACAATCACAACTTGTTGTGAATAGAAACTTGCACAACTTGTTTAGAATGGATTGTAAGCATTCACAATTAGTTTGGAACAGAAACAGTAGCAACTAATTTGGAATTGAAAGATTCACAATTTGTTTTGTTTGGAAACATTAGCAACTAGTTTGGAATATGAACATTCAGAAATTGTTTGGAATATATATATTCCCAACTTGTTTACAATGGAATGGAACATTTATAATGAGTTTGGAATAGAAATATTCACAACTTGTTTGGAAGAGAAACGTTCATAACTTGTATACAATGGATTGGAAACATTCATAATTAGTTTTGAATACAAACAATAACAACTAGTTCGGAACTGAAACATTCACAACTTGATAGGAATAGTAAGATTCACAACTTGTTTAGAAAATAATAAGAACATTCACAACTAGTTTTAAATGCAATGGAAATGTTCATAACTAATTTGGAATAAAAATATTCATAACATATTTAGAATGGGATGGAAACATTCAGAGCTAATTTGGAATAGAAACATTTCTAGCTAGTTTAGAATGGACTGGAAACATTCAAAATTAGGTTGCAGCAGAAATGCTCACAACTCGTTTAAAATGAAATGGAAATATTTATAACTAGTTTGAAGTAGAAACATTTACCACTTCTTTAGAGTGAAATGGAAACATTGACAACTAGTTTGGAATTAAAACATTCACAACTTGTTTATAATGGAATGGAAGGGTTTTCAATTAGTTTGAAATTGAAGCATTTGCAACTTGTTTAGAATAGAATGGAAACATTCACAACTTGTTTAGAATAGTACAGAAACATTCACAACTAGTTTGGAATAGAAGCATTCACATCTAATTTAGAATGGAAACCTTCACAACCAATTGAGATGGAATGGAAACAATGACAACAAGTTATGAGCAGAAACATTTTTAAGTTCTTTGGAATAAAAATGTTCACACATAGTTTTGGATAAAATGGAAATATTCATAACAAGTTTTTAATGGAATGGAAATATTCATAACTTGTTGGGAATAAAAACATTCACAACTACTTAGAATGGACTGGAAACCTTCACAACTAGTTTGGAATAAAAACATTCAAAACCTGTTTAGAATGGGATGGAAACATTCACAACTGAGTTGGAGTACGAACGTTCAAATATTGTTTAGAGTTGAATGGAAACATCCATAACTAGTTTAGAATAGAATCATTCATTACTTGTTTAGAATGAAATGGAAACATTCTCAACTAGTTCACAATTGAAACATTCACAACATATTTAGAATAGAGCAAAAACATTGACAACTAGTTTGGAATAGAAACATTTACAACTTGTTTAGATTGGAATGCAAACATTTAGAACTAGTTTGGAATAGAAGCATTTGCAATTTGTTTACAATGGAGAGGAATCGTTGACAACTTATTTTGAATAGAAACATTCATAACTAGTTTAGAACGGAAACATTCAAAACTTGGTTAGAATGAAATTGAAATATTCACAACTAGTTTGGAATAGAAACTTTCACAACTTGTTTGAAATAGAAACATTCGTAACTTATTTGGAATAGAAGCATTCACAACATATTTACCCTGAAATGGAAACATTGACAACAGTTTCAATTAGAAACATTCATAACTAGTCTAGGATAGAACGTAAACTTTTGTAGCTAGTTTAGAATAAAAACATTGACAACCAGTTTAGAATGGAAACATTCATAGCCAATTTGGAATAGAAGCATTCACAAGTTGTTTAGAATGGAACGAAAACATTCATAAGTAGTCTAGAATAGAAACTTTCACAACAATCATAACTTGTTTAGAACGGAATAAAAACATTTACAACTAGCTTTGAATAGAAACATTCAAAATTAGTTTGGAGCAGAAATGCTCACAACTTGTTCAAAATGGAATGGAAATATTTATAACTAGCTTGGAATAGAAACGTTCACCACTTCTTTAAAGTGAAATGGCAACATTGACAACTAGTTTGGAATTAAAACATTCACAAGTTGTTTAGAATGGAATGGAAGGGTTGTCAACTAGTTTGAAATTGAAACATTTGCAACTTGTTTAGAATAGAATGGAAACATTCACAACTTGTTTAGAATAGAATAGAAACATTCACAAGTTGTTTGGAACAGAAACATTCACAACTAGTTTAGAATAGAAGCATTCACATCTACTTTAGAATGGAAACCTTCATAACCAATTGAGATGGAATGGAAACAATGACAACTAGTTATGAGCAGAAACATTCTCAGGTTCTTTGGAATAGAAATGTTCGCACGTAGCTTTGGATAGAATGGAAATATTCATAACTAGTTTTTAATGGAATGGAAATATTCATAACTTGTTGGGAATAAAAACATTCACAACTACTTAGAATGGAATGGAAACCTTCTGTTGGGTTTCAGGAGCCAAACAGCATAGTGGAATTTAACCAAAACCCTCCAGGATCCAAGTGAAATGGGGTAAATCGGGTGTTTGAAAATTTTATACCTAATTTTCGGTTGAGATCTCTCACTCAACTGTAGAGTCGAATCACAAAACTTGAACAGTTGACGTGTTGAAGCTCTCTATGGTATCCGAACGAGCCTTTCGGGATCACCACACTTCCACCACGTCCCGGCAGATGCGTTTCTCTTGTGCTCGCAGTGCTAGCTTGCGTCCTCCAAGGAATTGCAAGAGAAGAGTGTGGCTGTCTTTTTGGGAGGCTAGGGCAAAGAGACCAACGAATCTCTCACTAGAAGTTGTATTTATAGTGAGACTCAACTTCCAGGCCTAATGGGTTTCAACACCATAATCCAATTAGGCTTTAATTTCGGGCTTAATAATGGCTCAACTATTGGGCCTATTATTAATACGAAATTATTATGAAACCAAAACCCAAATTATTAGCCCATGCGCTCTAATGATCCAAATAGCTCTATGTGTGTGACCCAATAGGCTCTTACCATGTTGGTAATGATCATAAATCACATTTATGATCATAAGCAATGAGCGGTGTCTAGCAACACATCATTGCTACCCAAGTGACAAGATTGTCGATGATTCGACTAAACCTTTATGATCATCACCGATATATGCCATTGTCCCTTTGTCCAAGATATCTAGACTAAGCACGAGACATGGAATGTGTCACTCTCGTATAGCCTAATCTTTGGTTTCTTCATTACCGAGTAGACCAACTTAAACTGATGATATTGATATCGTAATCAACTCATCCAAGTATGGCCATGCATTTTTCTAAGTCTTACTCTATCAAAGGGCCCGAACATATCACTCCCGTTACATAGGAGGGATAAATCCCATCTTGATCATACAAATCCCTCTACATGATATGTGACATACCCAATGACTTCCTTCAAGTTCACTCAGTTACGAGCAACAAAGGAAAGTATCAAAGTATGCAACTCACATGTAGGGAACCTTGATGATCTTAGGTCAAAGGACTACATATACCATGATCATTATGAGAATCACTTATGACACTCATATAATGATCCATGTAGTGTTCTCATGGTGGGTCAGTCCAGTATACAAGTTGTTCAAAATGGAATGGAAATATTTATAACTAGCTTGGAATAGAAACAGTCACCACTTCTTTAGAGTGAAATGGAAACATTGGCAACTAGTTTGGAATTAAAACATTAACAACTTGTTTAGAATGAAATTGAAGGGTTGTCAATTAGTTTGAAATTGAAACATTTGCAACTTGTTTAGAATAGAATGGAAACATTCACAACTTGTTTAGAATAGAACAAAAACATTCACAACTTGTTTGGAATAGAAACATTCACAACTAGTTTGGAATAGAAGCATTCACATCTACTTTAGAATGGAAACCTTCACAACCAATTGAGATGGAATGGAAACAATGACAACTAGTTATGAGCAGAAACATTTTCAAGTTCCACAATAATACTAGACTAGGGACATTTGAGAATATCATTATTCTAGGGTTACAATTATGTTTATTACGTTACGTAGAAACAAAACAATAAACATAATTGCTAGATTAATGCCTTAATAAAATATCATGACTCAATGTGCAAAAAATACGATCATCTCATGATTGGCATTTGGGCACAACACTAATAGTAACCAACTTAAAAAATCCATAACTTGGTCCATAGGTGGGATATTCATGTAAAACTGAATTCCTTGGTTTGCTTAAAGACTTTACTTGATAATGAAGCAAATAAAAGAGGGCATTACATGGCTATATTAATACAGTTTTTTGGAAGAAGTTTCGGGTGTAGTGGCTGGTTACTTAAACTTGACAATATTGCCAAATGTGTTGTACCCAAGATTAAGACTTGTGCTAGTGTTCTCCCTCCTTGTTTCCATGATATGCATAAAATATGAATATGTGTGTAATGGTTAGACCAATATGCATGCATTTACATAGTGCCCAAGAGGGTCACTTGAGTATGCACACTAAGGGTATTGTTCTGATGGCCTACAAAACATATCAATCCTAGGAGTTTCAAATGCACAACTTTGGCACCAAAATTTGACTACCCCGGAGTGGGTAGGAATAATAGAAACATGTACAACATTCACCACTTGTTTAGAATGGAATGGAAACATTTGTAACTAGTTTGAAATAGAAATATTCACAACTTGTTCAATGGAATAGAGACATAGAAATATTCACAACTAGTTTGGAATAGAAGCATTCATAACTTGCCTAGAATGGAATGAAAGCATTTACAACATGTTTAGAATGGGATGGAAACATTTGTTAGTGTTGTGCCCAAAAACCAATCATGAGATGATTGTATTTTTGCACATTGAGTCATGATATTTTATTAAGGCATTAAT